>VNJU01006376.1:0-38255 GCA_008042675.1 Drosophila seguyi | reverse complement strand
ATCGACTCGGCTGTTGATGCTGATCAAGAATATATATACTTTATAGGGTCGGATATGTCTCCTTCACTGCGTTGCAAACTTCTGACTAAAATTATAATACCCTGCAAGGGCATAATAACGGAGACAGTAACCTGTATATGTACCCTCTGTGGTATGAATAGTTGGAACAGAAAATAAAATCAGGTAGACAGTATTATTTCCAATCAATATTATCGAATTTATTACCCTTGCAAGGTACACTCCTCGCCACTTGAATAGGACACCCCTCTATATTTGTATTATAATAAAGCATACTTTATTAAGTTAATATTTACAACAGATAAATTGGCTTTGTTTGCGTGTACTAAAAAAATACTATCCAATATGATAGCCTTATAATTTTGGGTTCACAATTTTGCGCCACTTAAATAGGACACTTAAACATAAATCAAAATAATGTTTATTTAAATGTATTTTACACTAACCCAAATATTAATTTGAGCACTACCAACATTTTTTGATCAGTAATAAGACAATTTAGTAGTGGGTTGATCCTCCCTTTTGCTCCAAAACTTCGCACATCCTTCCTAGAAGGGATGCATAAAATTTTTCCAAACATTTTAGTGAAATTAAATCCCAAGCTGATTTGATAGCTTCGGTTAGTTCAGATGTATTTGACTATTGTGCCCGACCCATAAACTTCGCGGGTTAGCCATTCCCAAACATTTTCGATGATATTCAGGTCGGGAGAATATAGCGGCCAGATTAATAATTCGACATTTTGGATCTCTATGTATTGTTTTACAATACGTGCTGCATGTATTGGTGCATTATCATGTTGATAAATCCACGACTGAGGTCCAAAAAGGTTTTTGAAGTGCATAAATGCCCCTTTCAATATTTTTTTGTAATCCAATGAATTCATTGTCTTTGGCACAATTATAAGCTTGTAGGTACAATAACAGGAAATTTTCACTAATCTTTGCCAAAAAGTCGTGCGAATATGTTCCTTTTTATACCCTTGCAGGGTATTATAATTTTAGTCAGAAGTTTGCAACGCAGTGAAGGAGACATTTTCGACCCTATAAAGTATATATATTCTTGATCAGCATCAACAGCCGAGTCGATCTAGCCATGTCCGTCTGTCCGTCTGTCCGTCCGTCCGTTTCTACTCTAACTAGTCCCTCAGTTTTGAAGCTATCTGAATAAAACTTTGAAGATAGTATTTTATATGCTCTCACTACTATATAAATCGGAACCGGCCGGATCGGGCGACTATATCATATAGCTGACATAACTTATCCAATTTTTAAAATTTTTGCATAAAAATTTTAGATTTGGCCATTTTGTATTATTCCTGGATTTTCGGTTTTAATTTGTTCAAAATCGGACAACTATATCATATAGCTGCCATAGGACCGATCGGACAATTTTGAGGAAGAAATCTAACTTAACCTTTTTTCCACATATTTTCATAAAATTTGAGACATGGCCATTTTGTATTATTCCAGAATTTCGGTTTTTATTCTGGCGCTCGCAACATTTAGTTCGTTCACAACATTTTTCGTTAGGAACATTCTTTGCTGGCACCATTTTTCTCTAGCATCAGTTATTTTATGTCAGTACCCGAGAAAGCGAAAAAGTCAAACCATTTTTCTTCTTCTTTTACTTAGTGCAAGGCATGCCGAAGTTCGGCATGCCGAAGTTAGCTTCCTTTCTTGTTTAGTATAAGTCGCTTTTCCGCGCATGTTAGTACTCTGTTTGTCCGACCTTTCATGTTTTTTCCATATTTAGATGTATTTAAAAATAAAACTGATATAACGTTACGGTTCCTCTCAATATTTGTTGATATTTTTGAAATTTAAAAGCCAGCGTCGTTATAGGCTTGTGTTTTACCTTTTTCCTCTTTGGACAAAGCTTTTCCATTACCCCTTTTAAGCTAATTTGATGTAAATTAGTCTAAAATCATAAAATAGGTTTAATGAACAGAAACTTATGACTCCTCCTGCCGATAAGAACGACCAAACTGGAGCTTGTCCTATTGTAATGGAGCATTTTTCGGTTTCGTTTTAAACTCATACGAAAAGAACGAGCGAAAAAACAGATACGAGCTTAATTTATAACTGTAAAATGGTTACAGAGAGAGAGAGTCAGGTCATTGAAGAACTATACTCCGCAAAGGTAAAGTTATTTTCCTTATGGGCTTTAATGTTATGAGCATTTGCAAAGCGACTATACAGTGTGTCCCATTCAAGTTTGCGAGGAGTGTATTATATGTTAGTCAAAAGTTTGCAACGCAGTGAAGGAGACATTATATATTCTTGGCTGAATCGATTCTGCCTTTAAGACATATAAGAAATTTATTGAAAAAAATTATTTCGCTGTTTAACATATTTTTATCTGATTAGACATATAGCCATTTTATATTATTTCAGAATTTCGGATTAAATTTCATGCAAATCGGATGATTATATTATAGTCGTATGGAAACGATGTTAAATCTAGAGCAAAATGCAAAACTGTGAATGTAAAACTGTAACTGTAAATTTAGTATGATAGGTAAACGTCAATACCGATTTTTTTAATGTATACATGCTCTATACAATTCCTGTTAGTTTTTCTTTTCATTTGATCAAGTTTGAATAATTCATAAATGATCCAATTTGTCAACTGGAAGTGAATACAAACTTTTTTACCTTTGTTGCTTTATTTTTAAAACCTTGCAGGATATAATTATAATAATATTCTTGATCAGCATCAACAACCGATCCGATCTAGCTATTTCCGTCTGTCCTTTTGAGCGTTTGTCCGTATATCCGGCTGTCCGTTTCTACGCAAACTGGTCCCTCAGTTTTGAAGCTATCTTTGTAGATAGTCTTTTATATGCTCTCACTACCGGACCGAATCGGACGACTATATCATATAGCTGCCATAGGAACGATCGGAAAATTTTCAGGTACAAATCTAACATAGCCAATTTTCCACATAATTTCATAAAATACGAGACATGGCCATTTTGTATTATTCCACAATTTCCGTTTTAATCTTATCGAAATCGGACCTTATATCATAAAGGAATGTATATATCAATTCATTTATTTCGGCTTTGTTGCTCGCCACATTTATTTTATGTCAGTGAAAAAGTCGGAACATTTTTCTTCTACTTACTGGAAGGGTATTTCAACTTCGGCATGCAGAAGTTAACTTCATTTCTTTAAGACGTAATATTTGTATATTATATTTAAAGACAACTTATTAATGAAGAGTATTAGCTAATATGGCCTACTGTATGTGTATTCATTCATGTATGTGATTCATAAGGCAATGAGCTGGCATCCGTTGAATTTTTCCCCCTTGATAGCTTTTTTCAGTTTTAATTTGGAGCATTTCAGTCCGATTTACTTTTTTTCTGATCAGGTATGTGTTTTCGTTTTCTATTTTCACCTCTTTTGTTTCAGTATATTACTGCACAGTTGGGTGTTTTATATGCGTTTCTTCAAATGTATACACATACATGGAGGAAAAGGAAAAACTTCGAATGTAAAACGGTAACTGTAAAATTTGTAAATGTAAATGTAAATGAAAAGAAATATATTAAAAGATGACATGTAAAATGATCATCAAATTGGATTAAATTAAAATTATCTAATTGTGAGCTGCAAGGATATTCAAAATTTGACGAGCCTAAGTTAGCTTCCTTTCTTGTTTTCCCTTTTTTTCCACTCTGCGAAAATACAGTAGAATCCGGTTATAACGACACTGCTCAAAACGTTCGTCCGGATATTGCGACGAAAACTCGTTGGATTGGTTGGTCCCCATACAAACTTATATGAAAGGGCCTCCGCTTAGTACGTCTTCGCTTTTAGCGACAAACCGCTTATACCGCCGAGACTTTTCACAATTCAACCGGATATTGCGGCTGTCGAAAAAAAATAAAGCGAAATAATGTTTTAAGCATTCTGGACTTGCCGAAGAAAATTAAGATGGTCCCATCAGCTCATTCTCAAATAATATTGAAATATTCCAATGAAAACCCATGTTAATAAATGATATGGTGATATGGTCCTAATAAATGGTAAATAAAAATATCTACATATACAAACTCATATTGTCACTACTGGCTCTTCAAAAGACTTTAGGTAAAGTTGAACTATCTAAAAAGAAATGTATAATTAGCACATTCTTGATCATATTTAAAAATATCAGGGGAGTTACATTCACTTATTTGTTGTTTTCCTTTTTCTTATTGCCAGCCCTTGAAAAAATCTCTGATTCGCGCTGATTTTAGATTATAATGAAAAAAAAGGCAAGCTTGCTATCTTTCTCTCCCTCCCTGCCTCTCTTTAAACCATTTTTTACAAAGTTCAGCGATCACAGCGACCTTGAACTGCATTTATTGTAATTTGATTTTTGTATTTGCTTTTGTATTTAAATTTTGTTTATCGTGATTTTATTTTGATAAGTGGAGAAAACTTGCTTTTTTAAGGCTTTTCTTTGTCTCTTCTGCTGTCGCCAAACCTCAATGCGTACATATTTATATAAATATGTAAATGTTGGTGGCAATCACGATCATGGTGCTCATTAAACCGTCAAGCGGTCTTACCTGTTCTAACCATTTAAGGCAATTTAACATAAGCGGAAATCACAACAATATACAAACGACAACAATACGTTCCACATGAGTCAGTCATTTTATTATTAAACTCTCTGTTATCAGTCTTTAAGCTGCCTAGAATTCATTTAACCAATGGGATTGTGCTTTCGAAATTGATGGTATAATTAAATTCTGATAGGTTCCTCGTAAGCTTTTGGTGAATTTTTCTCAACATTTGTTTTTCAAAACAGCGGACACGTCAACTCAAATTGATTTTAAAACAAACAAAGAAGTGCTTTGGTTGAATAATTTTGTTCCTTATTTTCTTAGTCAAAACATTGGACTTCAATTGTGCTCTTCTGTTGTACCCATTACATTACGAAGTTGATCTCCCATTTAGTTTGTAATATTATTATAATTAAATATATAAAATACGAGAAAAACATTCTAATTTGCTAATATTCGATGAGAATAATATTCGATGAGAAGCAAAACCTTAGATTTTTTCGATTTTACTATCGATAGTGATCTAGTGTTTTCTTTTCGTTTTGTAAATTCGTGAAAAAATTTGATTAAACCTAAGATATGAAGCGCTTTTTGCAAAGGGGTATGTTTAGTGTATCAAACATTTGCGAGGTAAACCTCGCACTTAATGCGGACAAGCAAGACTGCAGCAGTACGGACTCTGAAGAGCAACCTACCAGCCAGGAAGAGTAAGGAAGAGTAAAATTTCTAAAGTATGACATTTTAGGATTGGACTAAGGATGACAACCTTTATTGAATCCGCGATTTAAAAAAATTTATTCCAATACCAGTGAAAAGCATTTTTGAAAATGAGCTGGCAAATTACGAAATTAAAGAGTTCCCAGGACATGCTAATTACTTTTTTGGGTAAGCAATCGTCCAACAAAATTGGAAACGCATGAACGGATGCGAACAAGTCTCACAGAAGAGAACGTTAACATTTTCTTATTTTGTAACCAAAACTTTTAGATTAAATAAACAATTATTCTTTTGTTATATTTAAATAAAAACAATTTAAGGTTGGTACTGGGACAAGATAAATTGGCTTTCGAAAAGTTCCGGGCGAAAATGCTATATAGGCGGAAAACGCGTGAAAGGGGGTCATACTGACGCTTATGCACAGCTGTTTTATGTAAACAATCTTAATAAAGTGATATTAAAATGAATTCGAGCGGATTAGATATGGGAATAGTGCTGATGTACTACACCGCTTTGATGTGAAGGTTCATTACCAAAGGTAGCACATGCTGTCTCGCAGTGTTATTATTAAATTATTAAACAAAAAATTGTTAAATATTGCTTTAAAATGCCCTTTGTGGGTTAAATCGCATATCACGGGCTTCACTTGAACTGTTTTCATTAAAGATACTTTTTTCTCACGAGAGGAAAATCGTTCGATTCTATAAATTTTTTATTCCTTCACTTTTCCCTCCATATATAGCTTTCGAAATAATGAAATTAATTAATTTCGCAGCGAAATCACAGCTGTTTTGTTTCTTGATCTGGCAATGCTTTTTTACCCGTTTCGCTCATTTCCACAAAACGGCATTTCCGGTAAACCAATTCCTAGGTGCCAAACAACATCGAAAATGTCTTGCGTTTTTAGTCTTTCACAAACCGTTCGAAATTGGCGGCAGGGTTGCCATGTTGCCAGATGAAATCACGCATGTTTTTGAATAGCAAATATTTTTTTTTAATTATTCTAAAATGGCAGGTTTTGGGTTAATTTAATATTTAAATAATGTTATTTAACCTATTTTGTTAATTAATTTAGTTTTTTGTTACTTTTATTTTAAAAAATGTTAAATGTTGGCGCGAAAATAAATAACAGTTGCTTGACAGCTCTTGTCGCTCGCTGTCGACCGACGACTGAACCCGACTTCGAATATTTGAATCTATCGATCCGGCAGCATCGAAATTGACGTCACGTTTGATGTTTTCAAATATGTAAAAATATTTTAGTGGAAATGCTGTGGCACCTAAGAATTGTTTTTCAGTGTTTTTGCAGCGGAAGTGGTTTCTGTGGCACCCCTGGTTATGTTAATCCAGGATAGGAAAAAAATTACTTTTTTTTAATTTTCTGGGTGAAGAGTTTAAATTATTAAATATACCCGTGCGTAAGTATGTTTATTTAACTTGGTGTAAATTGTTGTTGACGATTGAAGAATAGCGGAGTGGACTGTATCGGACTGTATGTAGGGGTATATGTGAAAATAAATGCAAGCGGGACACAGTGAACGATGAAAAGTCCGCATTCAAATCTGTCGCCCACCCGTTTTAAAGTCTTATCAACAATACTGATGCATTTTTGTCGTCTACAGACATAGGAAAGTCTTTGAGTTACGAGTTCGTTCTCGATTGACCAGTAGGATTTTACTAAATTAGGTAGTTCATCCAAATCGTCATTTTTTGATTGGTTACATGGAATGTGTGGTTTGTCTCAGTCAAATGTGTTTCATGTTGTGTTAAACCATGCACGACCCAGCCTAACAATGTGCTGCTAGCGACAGGGCCGTCAGAGGAACCATACCTTAATTTGCGTGACACGATAAGAGACCTTGGCCTATTAAAATTCTTGGATGTGCCTGATCGTAGAAACAATCAGAATAACCCTTAAGAATTCAAATCTGCCTGTCATGTCGTCTATGCTTAATGTCTGCAGAGGTAAATCAAGATTGGAGACAGTCCTAACTCTTCTCATCGTGTGTATTTTAGTATTCACACCACTACCTTTAATGCGTATGCTGACTACTTTCGAATTATCTTGTTCGAAAATTCCATTGTTAGTCCATTGCATTTTCAATGGCGTTGTTGGACCGTCAAGACCTAATTCATTTGCTAATCTTTCATCAACTAATGATATAGTTGATGCCTCGTCTAGAATACCATATGTCTAAATACTATTTTTTGGTCCCATAAGAGTGACATGTACCATTTTCAACAAAACTTTGTTCGTATTACCGTCAACGTTACAGATGTTTTCTATGTTACTTGCAACTGTTTGATCACTATTTTCAGGCCTGCCTGTATGTATGTTTGAGAGTTTGTCTTTATGCAGAAGACTGTTATGACTATAACTACAGTTGGGTCTGTTACATTGCTTTTTACGTTTACAATCTTTAAGTAAATGGTTTCTACCAAGACATAAGATACATAGATTATTTTTAGTAACTTGTTCCCAGCGCTTATCAACATCCACATCTTAAGGGTTGGGCACTTTTTATACTTTATTTTTTTAATATTTTGTTTTAAGGGGCATATACACCTAGACAATTTTTTGTTTGTTTTATTTTCTTAAAGTTTGATATCTTAAGAATGTCTGGTCTAAGTTTCAAGTCAAAATTCGGAAAAATTACAAAGGTATAGCCGAAATGCACGCCGTCGTTCAAGGAGCGACATATATTGAAAAATTTTCAAACGCGTTTTTCTCGATACTATGCTTTCCAAGTCGGTACCAGACATATCTCGAAAACCATTGAACCGATTGACTTGAAATTTTCTGTGGATATTCTATACATAAATATCTTCTCTTTATCGTACGTTTTTTTTTTTAAGATTTTTGGTTTTTTTTTTATAGGGAAAATAAAGACGACTTTTTTTTATGAAAATAGCAACTTTAAGTTCAAACGACCGCCATTTTGTCAAAAAATCGATATTTTCGAAATCGGCTATGATGAAGACTAGATTAAAGTATCTATTTTAATAATCAATTTGGTTTTTTTAATTTTAGATGATTTTTGAGGTAACGGTATCGGCTCTGTGAAATAACTCCCAAATAAGTCCCCAAACAAAAAATGAAATAATTTCCCAGAAATTTGTATGGAATACAAAAACAACAAATTTTGTGTATGATTTGATACAATTTGGGGACTTATATCATTTTCTTAACAAAATATAAAATAAGTCCCCAAAAAAATGAAGTAAGTCCCGATAAAACTGTTATGTCATAAGAATGTAATGTTCATAATGAAATAACACCCCCATTTTAAAAATGAAATAACTCCCCAATCTTAAAAAAATGACACTTGGAAAAATAAAACAAGTCCCCAAAAATTTTGATGGAATACAAAAACAACGATTTTTTGGGTTAATTTTTGTGCTATTTTGCTAAAAAAAAGCTATTACCTTTTCAAATCCAATGTTTTTCAAAATATGTTAAAAATTTAAGACAAACGCTTTTACAATCAAACATAAAAACTCGACCCTTAATTTCATGAAAAGCACTTTTAATAAAAGTCGGTGGTAGCAAGGGAAAAGCCAGAAATTTATGAAACTTTATATTGGCCAATTTTAAATTTCTGATAAACTGCAGCAAGGGCTGCTTGGCTAACTGCTTGGCCAAAATGAAACCTTAAAACGAAGATTAATTATTTCAATAAAATATACACAACAAGAAAGGAAGCTATCTTCGGCATGCCGAAGTTTAAATACCCTTGCAGTACGTAGAAGAAGAAGAAGAAAAATGTTTTGACTTTTTCGCTTTCTCGGGTACTGCCATAAAACAAATGTTGCCAGCAAAGAATGTTGCTGGCGAAAAATGTTGCAAGAAACAAAGCCAAACATATATATATATTCCTATGGCAGCTATATGATATAGTGGTCTGATTTTGATAAAATTAAAACCGAACTTCTGGAATAATACAAAATGGCCATGTCTCAAATTTTATGACGTACGACCCATGCGGTGAAACAGCCCCAGACAATAATTGAAACGCCACTATGTTTAACGGTCTTATTCGTGTGTTTTCAGTCCAATTGCTTGTTGGGAGAACGTCGTACATATGGTTCACCATCACTTCCAAAGACATTAAACTTTGATTCGTCGCTCCAAGCAATCATGTTTAAAAAAATGGGGAGCTTTTAGAATATGCTCTGTGGCGAATTGAAGGCGTTTTTTAACATTTTTAATGGACAGCAATGGTTTTTTTCTGGGCCATGCGTCCATATAACCCGAAGTCATTTGGTCGTCTTCTTATGGTCTAAGCTGACACATTCACGCAATAATCCGACACCATTTTACCACTGATTTGCGTCGAAGTCAAGAACGGATCGGCTTTACTGATCTTGGCAATCCGTCTATCGTCGTTAAAAGTGGTTTTTCTGGTCTTTTCTCTTGGAATATTTTCCCAGGTTCCATATTTCTTATAAAATGCAATGGCGATTCTGACTTTGGCACGCAAAAAATGTAAAGTCTTACAAATTTGTAGAATCCTTGTTTTTTTTTTCGTAATATTCCCACATTAGCTCTATTTCGGCCGGATTTGTATTTTTATTTTTTGCCATAGTGGTCAACTTGTTTTGGGAAACGTATTAAGTATTAAATATCTTAGTATAGAAAATAACTAGCACAACTTTCCCGGAAAAAACCCAAGTTTGACGATTTTAGCTCCAGGTGGCTTAAGTATGTGAGCATGACATTTTGGAGATGGTCTCCGATTTTTTAAGTTTTTGATTGAATAAATATTCGTATAACTTAGTTATTCTTCTATTTAGGAACTTTTCTTAATTTTCGTTTAAATTCTTGATTGAAGTCTTGTGGCTTAAGTCTATGAGCACCACTGCATATAAGTAAACAAATAAATAAATATGCTGTATAGGATCGACTATCCTTACATACAAACACGCCTTTCCAAAGTTAATACTTTCCGCAAGGTACATTATTTTTACAGCGGGCGAGGCTGCTGGGAAATTTGTTAGATGTTTAATAAATTAATAATACTTTTTTATTTTTTTATTTCAGATACTAATGCGTTAACTCGTAAGTATAAAATGAGAATTACTGTCATGGGATGACAGATTGGCAATACAGAAAGCATTAAAAGCCCGTTGTTTGAGCGGCATTCCCAGCCATGTACCATCTACCATCACCATCACCCATCTATCACCTACCCTACTACTCCCCACACTAACCATAACCTAACCCATTAACAAAAGGAGGAGAAGTAAATCCTCCTGCTGTGGGCCGACGAAGGCTTGAGTGTTTCTTCCATGATGACAATGATCCAGGTACGAGCTGGAGTGTTGCGATTCTGAGGACGATCGGCATGATGGGCGGTCAGCTTTTTCGTGGTTCCAGTAAGTCTGGTTAGGTCTTTGCAGGCACTACATTTTAAATAGGCATTTCACCCAGTAGAGAACGTTTAAAGTCTAAGCAACATAATATTAAATCTTAAATTGAGTTCAACTAACCCACCTCTTTTAGTCAAATGCATGTTTAAGGAGGCACTAGCCAAGGAGGAAATAATCGATTTGGTCGTGGAATTCATTATGGGTGACAATCCCGTCTCGACTCTGGAGAAGCTCCGACTAGAGGGAAACACGGCTACTGTCTGTGGCAAGGTCTTCAAAAACGGGGAGCCAACCTACAGTTGCCGCGAGTGCGGCGTCGATCCCACCTGCGTACTTTGCGTCAACTGCTTTAAGCGGTCTGCGCATCGTTTCCACAAATACAAGATGTCCACCTCGGGCGGCGGTGGCTGCTGCGACTGTGGCGACGACGAAGCCTGGAAGAAGGATCACTACTGTCAGCTGCATCTGGTTAGTATGTCATTGAACCGTGGACCCCAGATGTCCGTGTGGCAGCGGATCATAATAATGCCACAGCCCTTAATGCGTTGTCTTAAAAAGCGGCTAATTTAGTATAGGTTTTCCGTCCAAATTTTCATTTCAGTGGCCTGGGTGGCGTAGACCCTCTAGTAGGAGTAACGATAGTTTTCGGATTGGCGTTAATCATTGGTCTATTTTCTTGCCAAGTGATCAGCCAAATTTTTGTTTTGTGTTCGATTTTGTGATAAATTCTTGTTAGAAGCAAGAAATTAAATGTCTGAGCAGATAAAAATACGTTGATTTAGAGCGAATTCAAATTTTTTCAATAAATTTCTTGAACCTTCCTATGACAGCTATATGATATAATAGTTAGATTTTGATAAAATTTAAAAAATCTAGAATAATACAAAACGACAAGTCTCAAATTGTATGAAAATATACGCCTAAAATTATTATATTATAACTTAGCCAGAAGTTATAATATTTTTCCTATTTTTATAGTAGTGAGAGCATATAGAACACTGCATATAGAAGGTCCGCAAAGTTTTATTCAGATAGTTTGAAAACTTCCGATAATACGCTACAAAAGTGTACAAATAAGTGTTCCAATCGTACTTTTTGACATAATAATGTCTTTAGTGTTCTGGTCAGAGAAAAAAAGTGAAATGTAAGCATAAGTCTTTCTGGGCCAGATCAACATACATATATACGTCCAAACTTACAATTCGTTCGTCAAAAGTAACAAACTTATCTACAGATCCCATGGTAGATGCTTCTGCCGAAGCTATGTTTTTAAGAATTATAATTCCTTTGCTCGTCGTAAAGTTAGATTGACATTTTTCATAAAGTTCCTTACACCAGAGGGTGCACCAGAGGGGTGCCAGTGTTACAGTATAGTTTCGTTTAGATTGCTTAAAAACGGAGGGACTATTTTGAAACGGACGGACGGACGGACGGACAGACGCACATGGCTAGATCGACTCGGCTGTGTATGCTGATCAAGAATATATATACTTTATAGGGTCGGTAATGTCTTCTTCACTGCGTTAAAAACTTCTGATTAAAATTATATTACCCTGCAAGGGTATAAAAACAAAAGCAACACGATGAAAACATTAAAGAGAAACAAGGGGTCTATACCATTTTCATGCTGCTCAAATAGGTTTAAGAACTGTAATTACGCCAAATTTCTTTGAACATATTTTTTAGGCTAATCGAAAGAATCCGCTAGAAAGCAAGATCATTACTGAAGCGGTCCTTGAGCGGGCGGTGATCTGTTTTGGTGCGATCCTCTCGTTCTGCGTTAACTACTTGGAAATCGAACCAAACGCAAGTCTGCAGTGTTTAGATGGCGATGGAGCTGAATTCTGCACGGTACTTTACAATGACGAATCGCATACCTTCGACCAGGTGATCCAGACGCTCACCAAGATTGCCAAGTGTGGACACAAGGATGCCATGGAAATTGTTGCGGCAATCGATCGCGAGGGAAGAGCGGTGGTCAAGTGTGATACCTTTAAGGTAAGGCTACCATTGACCATCTCCTTAGGCATCGAAAATTAACTATTGAATGTGTTTGTAGGAGTGTAACGACCTGAAGACGGCCATCGAGAACCAGATGATACCGTCAAACAACTTGCTGTCGACTCAGCGCAACAGCCAGTCGCTTCGGACTTCCGTGCTGCACACCAAAGCGGTGGCCTGCCAGCAGTTTGCTCTGCAGTTGCTTGGCTGGTTCCAGGAGTTTCTCGTGTGCCATTATCTTTTTCGGAAGACGTTCGCCGGACTGGTGCAGCGCAAACAGGAGGCCTTCTGCATCCGACATATCCTAGAGTACGACGTTAAGCTGTGGAAGACTGCGCGCACCTGCTGGCACCGTCTCCTTATCTCCGGAATGCTAATGGAGTACGATAACAAAATGGTGCTAGCACAGGAATTTTCGCGCCGCTACGCCACCATCGTGGAAGACTTTATCAGCGACGACCACGACCACGCCTTCTCGATTGTTTCCCTTAGCGTGCAGCTGTTTACGGTGCCCAGCATCGCCCATCATCTAATCGCACAGGAAGGCATATTCGACAAGCTGCTGCACACGTTCTACCACGTGGCCATTGAGAAGTTTATCCAGAATCGCACACTGCACTTTAGCAAGAACACCGCCAGTCTCACCTTCTTCAAGCGGGCCAACTATATCCTGTACGATCTTCGATATCTTCTTAGCCTCAAGCCGGAGGCTCTCAGCAATGATCTGAGGAACGGGTTTCTCGAAGGTGAGATCTACCATAATAAGCTAATCCAGAACCCTAACGTTGTTACACCCTTGCAGGGTATTATAATTTGAGTCAGAAGTTTGCAACGCAGTGAAGGAGTTATTTTCGCCCTATAAAGGATATATATTCATGTCTTTCAAGTTAGCAGGGCAATTTTGTAAAATTAAAATGTTTGTATGCCATAATTTGCCGTTAATTATCCATTAATTATTCGTAAAAGAAAGAAATTTTCCGAATAATTTTGTATCCTTAAATTTGAGATGTCCTGCTAAGTCGATATCAAGTTATATATCAAAATTTTTTTGCTCAGAATTTGCCGTTGATATCAACTTAGCAAGGCAACTCCTGAGAACTTGAAGACTTTCAAAATTTGTTTTGCTCAGAATTTGCCTTTAAATATTCGTGAGAATATAAAATTTGTTGTTCAAGTTTTTAATATTATTTTTTAAAATCATAAAGTTCAGGAGTTGAGAACTTTAACATTTCCAAAATCTGTTTTAGCCAGAACTTGCCGTTGATTATTCGTGAAAGAATTTAATTTGTCGCTCGTCTCTTTCGGCTTTTATTTTAAATAATTGTTGTGTTATAAAATACATAACGGCAAATTCTCAGCAAAAACAATTTTGGAAATCTTCAAGTTTTCAGGAGTTGCCCTGCTAACTTGATATCAACTTAGCAGGACATAAAAAAAGGATAACAAATAAAACGTGAAAATTTTTTTCTTTCACGAATAATTAACGGATAACGGCAAATTATGGCATAAACAAAATTTTGATTTTCCAAAGTTGCCCTGGTAGCTTGATGGACATTATATATTCTTGATCAGTCTGTCCGTCTAAAACTAGTCTCTCAGTTTTTAAGCTTATAAAACTGCAGATAGTCTTCTATTTGCTCTCACTACTTTATAAGTCGGAACGGGCCGGAGCGGACAATTAGGTATATCATATAGGTGCCATAGGAATGTTTTGAGAACAACACTTTGTAACTTAGTCAATTTGAACATATTTGTATAAAATTTGAGACAGCCGTATTGTATTATTTTAGAATTTCGGTTTTAAATTGATCTAAATCGGACTTCCATATCCAATAGCTACCATAGGAACGTTTAAGAAAATTTATTGATAAGAAATGTTAATTTCGCTGTTTTTTAACATATTTTTATCTGCCCAGAGACATATCCATTAGATATTATTTCATAATTTTGGCTATAATTTTGTGCAATTCGGATGGTGATATCATATAGCTGTCATAGAAACGAACGTCAAATGTAGAGGAAAAGGCAAAACTGTAAATGTAATATAAATCGGAAAATATTAAAAGCGAATTTTGATGGTTTGTATAACGATTTATATAACTCCTGTTAGTTTTTCTTTTCATTTGATCAAATTGGATATAATTAAAATGATCCAATTGTAAGCTGTAAGCTGTATACAAACATTGGCGTGCCGAAGTTAGCTTCCTTTCTTGTTCAACATAAATTAATCTGTTCAGAGATGTAGCCAATTAAGATTATTTTTTTCTGAGTTTCATTTTTAATTTTATGCAAATCGGATGATTATATCATATAGCTGTCAGAAAAGCGATCATTAAATGTAGAGGAAAATTCTAAATTGTAAATGTAAAACTGTTACTTTAAAACTGTAAATTTAGTACGATGAGTATAAGTTTAAACCGAATTTTGTATAAATGTTTTATATAGTTTCTGTTAGTTTTTCTTTTTATTTAATCAAATTTGCTTAATTCATATTGATCCAATTGTAAGCTGCTAGGGATTGTTTTTAACTGCTATACTTTTCTCGCAACCAACAGGCTGTCGTGCTCTGATGCGCGTTCTAAACGTGATGCAGGGTATGGAGTCGATCACAAGGCAGACAGGTCAACATATGGACTACGAGCCAGAATGGGAGTGCGCCTTCAACCTCCACATTAAGCTAGCGACGACCATTTCTCAGGTGATCGACTGGGCGTCCGGCGATGTCAAGCTGCTGCGTAAGCTCTATAAGATGACAGTGCGGGCCCTGGTGGGCAACAGTTTCATCGTGGGTGGCGAGAAAGCCGAGGCGAAGAGCGTGGCCGGTCATGTGGCCGACTGCCTGATATACGATGTCTCGTCAAAGCCGGTTTCTATCCACTTGCCTTTATCCCGCTTCTATTCTGGAATCTACCTACATTTGGGTGCCCACGATATGACCTATGACAGCCTGCAGACGGAAACTGAGGGGCTAAACATTAAGCTCACACCGAGGGAGATAATAGAGCCCGTTTTGTGCACCCACGCCATGATAGCCCAAGTGGCAGCGGGCATGTGGCGGCGCAATGGCTACTCACTACTCCATCAACTTTACTTCTACCGCAACGTGCGCTGTCGGGTGGAGATGCTAGATAGAGATATTGTTTGCCTGCAGATTGGAGCCTCACTCATGGAAAGCAACGAGTTCCTGATCCATGTACTAAATAAGTTTAATTTAATTAATTGGGCGCATGCGAACTACGAGACAATGCTTGCGGAAGCGACGGAGGACGAAGAGTTCATGCGACAGTTGTCTATGATCGACGAGTTCTTGGAGCTGCTTATTGTGATTATCGGCGAACGCTGGATTCCGGGGGTATCGCTTGTTACGGAGGAGGATCGCTTACGCAAGGAGATCATTCAACTGCTGTGCACCAAGTCCTATTCCCATTCGGAACTAAGTCGTGCCCTGCCGGACGGCAACAGTGGGAATATTGACAATATATTTGAGGATGTGATCAACACGGTGGCATCTTTCAAGAAGCCGGTGGGCGTCGATGGCAAGGGAGTGTACGAGCTGAGGGAGCATCTGTTTGAAGAGTTCAATGTTTATTTCTACCACTATACCAAGGAAGACAAGTCCAAGGCCGAGGAATTGCAACGGGAGCGCCGAAAGTCAAAAAAGCAGCTAGTCTGTTGTCCGCCACCGATGCTGCCACAGTTGTCGCCTGCTTTCACGTGAGTCTTTTTAAAGAAAATGCCTTTTTGGTATAGGAACTCATTTAGTTGTTACCTTTCCCAGATCCATGGCCAACATTCTGCAGTGCAATGTGTTTTTTAGCATATGCACCTTAATAATGGATCGTGCTTTGGATGCTCACAGTCGCTCCTTCACGGAATCCCATCTTCAGAAGGTAGATTTACAAGGTTTTGTTTAGCTTCTTGTTCTTTAGTCCTTTTCTCTTGCGTAATGCCTTTCAGATTCTTCACCTGCTGGGCTTTGCCATACAAGAGGAGCTAAGCGAGCATTATCCCTTCCTGAGCTTTTACGAACGTTCCCAGAAATATGGAATTTTGGAGAAGTTGGATGAGCTGGCCCGCTGCCCCAGGGTAAGTAAGACAGAAGCTTAAGAGAGTAAGTTATTGACATTGCATGCTTGACTCCCTTCCCCGCAGTTGGAGGCCCATCGCGATTTTGTCCTGTGGACCATAAAGCGATACAAAGAGCTGCAGGCCAAGCAGGCGCCCAGCACCAGTGGAGCGGGGCCTAGTGGTTCACAACAGTCCGCCGCGGAGGAGCAACCGTTAAGCTCAGAGGAACAGGCGCGCCAGGAGAAAGAGGCTCGAGCTCGTTTAGCGGCCGAACGACGAGCTAAGATCATGGCCCAGATGAAGAATGCCCAGAAGTCTTTCATTAAAAAAAATGCTGAAATGTTCGCCGCCACTGGGGACAAGGAATTGGGTCAGGATCAGGATCAGGATAAGGATCTGGAGGCAGGAGTCACTGCTGCCATGGAGTGGGAGGATATTCCAACCGACGAGGAGGAACAGGGTGCCGTCGCCCTAAACCTGAACGTCTCCTGCTTGGGACCGGATCGCAGGAGCTATCATGTCAACGATACCGCATTCAAGTGCATTCTGTGTTTCGAGAATTGTGCCATCACTCGCAGTGGTCCTCCCCTAGTTAGCTTCGCCTTCGTGCAGACCTCGCGGGTGATTTTTACCACTCCTAATCAACATCAAGGCCGAAGTGCGCTGCACATGAGCTGCTGCGGCCACGTGATGCACTACAGCTGCTGGCAAGAGTACTACAGCAACGAGGCGGTCAAGGAGCTGCGACGTCCGCAGCGAAATCGTGTGGCCCTTGGCCTGACAGACAACACTGAGTTTCACTGCCCGTATTGCAGAACCCTTAGCAACACTGTGCTTCCGGTCAGCGAGCCTTTGGCTGCTTTCTCGTCAGTCGTACCCACATCAGAGGGCTTTCTGCCTTTGGATAGCTTCGTGGAGATCATGCGCACTCTGGCCAGCGAACTGGCTGGAGCCAACGCCTTCATGTGGCAATTGCCAAGTGTGGCCAACATTCTGCGCAAATCAGACGTTGTAGGAGACATTGCCCAGTTCGAGCAAAGTGTTCAGTTGATACAGGATCCTCCTCAGCTCTCGGACAACTATGCAGACGTGTTGGCCTCCTTTACTAAAGCTCTGCGTAATGCTATGCAGAGTCAGATGCATAACCACAAGGCTGCCACGCCTTCGTCAACGAATTTCGATAGCCTGGAGGCCGACGCCACCGGCTTAGAGTTGGTCTCTCAGTTATGGGACACATGCAGCTACACGCTGCAGGCGCTGGAGATTTACCTGTTCAAAATCCAAAAGCCGCTGAAGGCCGAGCTGCCGATGCGCCATCAGAGCTGTGCCACCAATTTGGTAAGAGCTTGTGCGCTCTCCTCGACTGTTGCCAGCGCGGGTGATTCGCATCGTCCTGTGCCGCGTATCCAGGCGGAGTGGGCAGCCCGTCTGCTCGACACCATCTTTAACCAAAAGGGCAGCAGTGTGCTGGAGTGGGACTGCTTTCGCACGCTAGTGCAGTTTCAGTTCGGAGTGTTGAACCTCATGGCCGCCGAAAAAGGTGAGTGTATTAAGCATTTTTTTTAACACAATAAAAGGTTACCTTTGCATATACGTGATTTGCTTAAATTTTGCAGCGTCTCAAACCATAATACCTAGCGGCAGCATGTTCGATTTCTACATTCTGCAGACCATGTTTCTGGCCAATCTGACTAAGGCGGTTATCTGCTTCGATGTTGAAAAGGAGCAGGCTAAGCGAGCAGACAAGACGCCACATTTAGAGCTCTCACAGCTGGCGTACATTGAGTTGTTACCATCCAAGATTCTGGAGAACATGGTGGCATTCTATCGCCGGTACAATATACCGGCCAGAGTACTTCAGCGCAAAAAACAACAGCAGCTGAATGATCAGTGCAACCAGAAAGAGAAGGAGGAGATAGGGCCTCCGGAAAAGGAGCAGACGGTGGTAATACCCTGCGAAGAGCATACTTTAGCCCTGCTCCTCGAATTTGTGCAGCGTCAGATGGGCTCTTTCCTGCGGTGCTCCTGCCTTTTTTATCGATGCCTCACCGATGTGGACTATCCGGACACGTTCCCCACGGATCAGCCAGATCGCTTTGTGCTGATGTGCCAGTACTTGGGCCTAGAGTCACAAATTGGCGTGTATTTTGACATGGAGACAGTTTATGCCACGATGATGCACTCGTTTGCCTCGCACCCAGACATTGCCACGGAGGTGGAGCAGCGCTGCCAACCAGAAATTGGCCCTGGCTTGGAGATTGTTCCCTGTTTGCGTCCGCTGCCGCGATTAAAGCCACTGTTTGAAGACTACAGTGATCTGATCAACAGCGTGTCGGATATATTCTGTCCCAACAATGAGCGTGAGGAGATGAAGACGCCGACCATGTGTCTGATTTGCGGCGCCATCCTATGCGGCCAGTCGTATTGCTGTCAGCCGGAGCTAGGCATGATGACGGTAGGGGCGTGCACCCATCACGCTCACGACTGTGGCGCCGAGGTGGGGATATTTTTGCGAATTCGTGACTGTCATGTTGTGTACCTCGGCCGCGGCAAGGGATGCTATGTGCAGCCGCCATATTTGGACGAGTACGGAGAGACGGATCAGGGTCTTCGACGCGGAAATCCGCTGAAACTCTGCCAGGCGGCATATAGCAGGATTTTCCTGCAGTGGCTAAGCCATGGTCTGCATGAAGAGATTGCCCGGCTAAATGACAACACCAATGTGCCGGTGACGCAGTGGCATCACATGTAGTCAGACCCATGCCAATCATCACCAGCGTCACCAGTTGCAGGGGATAGGAGCACCAGGTAGCAAAAATGCAGTTGCGGCAGTCAATGTGATTATTACATACTAACATTAGGAGAGCCTATTTATATGTCCAAGCATTTTAGCAATTGTCCTTTTCGGAACAACCTCTCATCAACCCACCAATACCTCCATCACACACCCAGTCGCACATACACACTCCCCCACACAATTCTCAGCCTCCAGATCCCAAATCGAATGATGTGTAATTATTATACTGGGTTTCTTTAATATTATTAATTCATTAAACTAATAATATAATTTTTTTGAACTAATGTTAGGAAACTTGTTGATAGTTTGAGCGGCCGAGCGCCTCCTCTAGTTATATATCTATATATATAATAAACATATGCTACATATATATATATAGCGATTTGTCAGCACTTCGAGTGTCGCAGCATAAAAAGTAACACAAAAAATAAATCAAGAAAAATTATTTTCTTTTTCTCTATTTATCTATTCCGCTGCCTCTACCCTAATCTCTTTCTATCCCCCTCTCTGTATCTCCCTCTCTTTTACTATCGTTCATTATTCTTCTTCTTACCCTTCCGGGCCCTGTCCCACTCAAAGTATATAAAGATCTTTAAGTTACAATCCTAATCCGATCTTTGAGTTTTTTTTTTGTACCTTTATTGATTTGTATATTTAGTTAGTGTACAAAAATATATACGTAATATGAGTATGTTTAAAGTAACTATCTCTTCCCCAAAAATTTTTACAAATTTAGTTAGACACAGTTTGACCGTCCCTACCCCCCTAATCTCACTATTTTCTGCACTTACTGCTGAACTCGTAACACATCCATAATCCCCTTCCCGAACTGATGATATATATGAAAATATATCATCCATTTCGCTCTGATCGAAGGCGATAGAGGGCGGGAATACATTAAAGTTAATAAAATCATGCTTACTTTATACTTAACACCTATATAACTATATACTTGCATAATTATGAGCGTATAACACTAAATTCAACAAACATACACGCATATTTCTTTTTATCTATTGTACAACAAAACAAAATTGACTGTGTGAGGAGTTCGTGCAAGAAACAATTGTTCTCGAAACAGGCAGGTAAAATGGAAACGAATAGGCTACATTGTAGAGAAATGATTAACAAAACGGAAATAAACTGAGAGTTTGCAAAATTTTAGTGATATCTAAGATGTGTGTGTTTTATTGTACGGGTAACAGATCTCAAGAGATTATTTAAACATTAAAAATCCACTGAATGGGGGAAAGAATGCGAATGGAAAGAATATTTCCACTATTGTTGGATATTACGCCGTTGTAAAAGTATTCGCCCAAAATAAATAAATTTAAGAACACAAAAAACTGCCAAATTTTTTTTTAACGAGTATTCTCCAATTGGACATTGATGCGGTACGGTCAGCACACTCAAGAGGACTGAATATCTAAATTTAAAAATATTTTAGTGTGACTTACGTTGACTTACGTTAAATGCTGAATTTTTTTCATTAAAAAATGGGAAGATATTAATTGCTTTTATATTTTTCCCCTATTTACTTCCTTGTTCTTAGTTTTTTTCTACACTTATAAGTAAAACTCAGACATTTTTTAACATTCCTAGTTTCTCAATTAAACTTGCAGCTAATGCAGATAATGTGTCAATCCGACAAGTAGCTTGAAAGCAGAGATACTAGTTCACATAGTGAGGGACAGACTTTTAATGCTGATTAACAATATAAATTCTTCATAGAGTTAAAAATGACTTAATCACTGCGTTTCAAACTTGTGGGTAAAAATTATAAAACCCTACAAGGATATAATTTCTCCATGATATAAAATAGTTTTCTGCCGTGCTGAAAAATTATGAACAGGAAATATGATTAACATTCAACATGCGTAAGGCAGAAAGAAAGAGGGGTAGCGAGCGAAACGACCGGGTGGCGGATAAAAAAAGATATTATTAAATACATAAAATGTATTGCCATGAAATCTTTGTCTTGCTTGTGTACTTTAAATGCGTTAGGTTGTTGTGTTTTTATAATTGCAACTTTGTACATACATACTTATTAAATGTACATAAAACTTATTAAATAGTATTATTTGATATAAAAACGGCATTAAGATATTACAACTTAATTGATGCACTCCGCGGCCTGGTCTTACCAATAGTTGGCTCCTCAAATTTAAAAATTAAGCTGGATAGTTCAGGAAACGAGCAAATTTCTTGTTTTTTGATAATTATTCATAAACGTTTATTTACAGAATGTTATTTTTTGCATATAAACCTAACTAAAACCAATAAATTCGCGGAAAATATCTACACAAAATGCACATTTAAAAACAAAGGAAGCTAACTTCGGCATGCCGAAGTTTAAATACCCTTGCAGTAAGTAGAAGAAAAAAATGTTGTCTGTTGCCAGCAAAGAATGTTGCTAGCGAATAATGTTGCGAACGAACTAAATGTTGCGAACAACAAAATAAAAACCGAAATTCTGGAATAATACAAAAAGGCCAAATCTCAAATTGTATGCAAATATCTTAAAAATTGGCTAAGTTATAATTTTGCTCATTAAAATTTACCGATTGTTCCTATGGGAGCTATATGATATAGTCGTTCGATTTAAAAAAAAATAAAAAAGAACCGAAATTCTATAATAATAAAAATGGCCATATCTCAGCTTTTATGCAAATCTGTTTAAAATTGTCTTAGTTATAATTTTTTTCATTATCGATCGTTCCTATGGCAGCGTCCAATCCGGCCCGTTCCGACTTATATAGTACTGAAAGCATATAGAAGACTATCTGCAAAGTTTCAGTCAGATAGCTTAAAAACTGAGGGACTAGTTTTCGTAGAAATGGACGGACGGACGAACAGACGGACATGGCTAGATCGACTCGGCTGTTGATGCTGATCAAGAATATATACACTTTATAGGGTCGGAATTGTCTCCTTCACTGCGTTGCAAATTTCTGACTAAAATTATAATACCCTGCAAGGGTATACAAATATGTTTGTTCTACTTAAAAATAATATCCGCTGGGGGGAGGATGTTGTCCTTGTACAGACAGTACCAGATGCTAGAGTACCAGATCGTGCGATCCATCCATTCGCTGCCAGCTAGGACGTGGCCAATATAGGGGGCATCGCGCGATCTACAACAATAAGAATAAAAATAAAAATAATAACAATAACAACAAGAAAGGACAGTAAATTCGAACGTTTTTTTTGCGCTCTCGTTTTGTGTAATTTTTTGATTAAAACAACTGGTGTTTTATTTTAATCTTTGATTTTATGAATAATAAAGATCCCGTTCACTTTAAGTTCATGCAGCTATTTTGTTTTGAGTATTTAATTGTTATTAATTTCACATTTTAGTTGTGCTGCCAGTGTTTGCTTTTGCATTTTTTGCATTCCTCTTTGTGCCTTCTCCGTTTAGCTTGCGCCGTCGCGACAGTTAAACGATAAGCTTGCTCCCACGATCACCCGCTTACCTGCTCTCTCACTCTCCCGCTCTCTCGGTGCAGCTGCACATTCTTATCTCTTCATACGTAAAGGTAAGTGGTAAGACTTAATAATGTCCTTTGTCTGCGTTGTTAAAACCTGTAATAAGGGTATTTTCGCGAATGATCTTTCCGTCTGCTGCTGGCTGTGCGACAACATGGTGCATGCCAAGTGCATTGGTGTTATGGCTCGGACAGTAGACGTAAGAAAAAACATTGGTCTACGTTACTTCTGTGAGGCCTGTCGCGAGGTAAAAAAAGAGAAATGATGCCTTTTATGCGGCAAACCCAGGTCGGTTTCAAGGACGTATTAGCGAGTTTTCGTAAAACTCAAGATATGTTCTTGGAGCTGGACAAAGCAATTAAACGAGTCTTCTTGGCGAAAAAACCGCAACTGATCGTCCAGCCAAAAAGGTCTTATGCTTTCGCAAGACGGACTTCGAACGGCTAAATAATTTATATCTGATTTTAATTAAAATATGCACAGCTTCAGCCATGTCAGTGCACATGTATAAATCAATGTGCACTGACATGGCTAAAGCCGTGGATATTTTTTACAGTGCCATGAATTCATTTTTTACTGAATGTGTTCCGTTATATTATCTGTCAACCTCGAATAAGCCTCCTTGGTTTACTAAAGAGTTGAGTCATCTCAAAAACAAAAAATCGAATCTGTATTCTAAATATAAACGTACCGGTTCTCAAACTGTCTATCTTCTTATTTATCTGCTCGGCCGAGATTTACCGTGCTGAACGCGCAGTGTTACAAAAATTATATAACTCGTTGTAAGGCTCAGTTCTCTGAGGACCCAAAACAGTTCTATAATTTTGTTAACACTAAACGTAAGCCAATTACTCATCCTTCCTCTCTTTCCATTGAAAATGCAACCGTAAAAAATGATCAGGCAATTGCCGATCTGTTTGCGCAGTTTTTTTAAACCACTTGCTCAAATTCCATTGATTCAAATCAGACTTATTCTTTCTCCATGTCCAAGTCAAACTTAATTTTCAGTCATATTTTAAACAAAAGCTCTATCCTTTTAGATCTTCTCCGTGTTAAGCCCGTTTACTTGCCAGGTCCCGACGGAATACCCGGCTGTGTGCTTAGGTATTGTGCCTACGCCCTGTGCATTCCCCTTCTAAAATTGTTTACCTTGCCTTTAGAAACCTTCCACTTTCCCCTTGTTTGGATGGAGTTATTTGTTAATCCGACATTATTCGGATGCCAGCAACTATAGAGGAATCTCTAAGTTGTCGGCCATCCCAAAACTTTTCGAAAAATCATTACTCCTTACTTGCAGCTCATATGTAGTTCAATAATTTCCCTATGTCAACATGGATTTATAAAGCGAAAATCAACGACAAGAAATGTTTTGGAACTCACTTCCTTCATAATAAAGGGCTTCCATAAAAACATTCAGACAGACGGTATCTATACTGATGTCAGTAAAGCATTCGACTCTGTCAACCATTCTCTTCTTGTTCGGAAACTTGACCTAATGGGATTTCCGGTTGATCTTCTTAGTTGGATCTCAAGTTATCTGAATGACAAGACGCATGAGGTCCTATTTAATAACACCTTATCTAATGTTCTCAGGGTTACTTCTGGCGTCCCGCAATGAAGCCATTTGGGTCCCCTGCTGTTTACATTATTTATTAAAGACCTGCCCAATGTCCTGACTAACTCCAGAGTACTTATGTACGCGGACGACGTCAAAGTTTGCGGGCAATATACGGATGCCTCTTGCTAGTCTGATTTACAAACAAATCTTAACAATTGTCAAACATGGTGCAGTGCAAACCTATTAAATTTAAATGGCTCTAAATGCAAGCTTATGACATTCTCTTGTGTCGCTGCCAAGTTTGCGACTTACACGCTAAACTGCTGCTCTTTGGAAAAAATCGCTTTAGTTGATGATTTGGGTGTCCGTCTGGATCCGAAACTTGACCTTATTGATCATATTTCATGCATGGTGAGTAAAGCCACAATCTCTATTAATTTCTTTAGTTTGTCCTATCTTAGAATGTGGATCTTGCGTTTGGAGCCCTCAGTATGGGGTCCACAGTAATCGCATTGAGTCGGTTCAAAGAAATTTTTACTTTTCGCTTTATGCGGTTTAAGCTGGGATGACCAGAGGTTACCCTCCTATTCTAGTAGACTCCTCCTTATTAATTTACCATCTTTATCTAACCATAGAACCATGCTTGGCATTACCTTTATTTATAACCTTATCCACGGTGACATGGAAAGTGCTGAAAGTGCTTAACTTTCACGTACCGAATAGAAATACTAGTTCCTATATTTCCTAGTGTTGCGCCAATGTAGAACATCCTTTGAATTACATGAACCCTTTAGAGTATTATAACGATTTGTACACAATAATTTCAAACGTAGATAGTCTTCCTAAACTAAAAACATTAATACTAACCAACTTAGTACGCATGCAAGCAAACAATCTGGCAGCACGCCAGTAGTACTTCCTTAAATTCCATTTCTATATTTTCTTCTTTCGCGCCTGCTAACAAAAAAATGGCTTTTAATATTTTCTTATCCATAATATACAGTAGAATCCTGTTAAAACGACTCTGCTTATAGCGCCCGTCCGGTCATTGCGACGAAAACTTGAAAGCTTGGTTGGTACCCATACCATTAAGTTGAATACAAAATATTACCGGTTAGTGCGCCTTCCGGGTATAACGACGTAAAATCGTCAGTCCCTTGAATATCGCTATAACCTATATTCTACTGTATTTACAATTTTACAGTTACAGTTTTACACTCACAGCTTTATTTTTTCTCAAATGTCTCAAATTTTATGCAAACATGTTGAAAACTAGTAAGTTATATTCTTTTCCTAAAAATTTTCCGATCGTTCATATGGCAGCTATATGATATAATCGGGGCCACTTATAACGGGGTTGACTCCCGTTTCCCATTCCGACTTATGTTGTAGTGAGAGCATATAGAAGACTATCAACAAATCATTCAGATAGCTTCAAAACTGAGCGACTAGTTTGCGTAGAAACGGACAGACGGACATGGCTATATCGACTCGACTGTTAATGATGATCAAGATTATACATACTTTTTTTGGGGGGCTGAGGCTTTTTTATTGAAGCATGTGTGCGTGTCGCTGCGCCGATTTGACTCAGCCAGTGGGAGTTGGCAGTTACATGCCGACTACTAAAGACAGACCATTCTTGGCGAAGAGCCACGTCGTGCTCGAGGTGCCCCTGCTCTAGACTAAATATCTTGACGATTTTAAAAAGGCTGCGCAAAGGCTCTTCAATAAAGCGAAGAGTAGGAAGGCCACATGGGACTCCTACAAATCGGCTTTAACGCTCTATAGTAGAGTGCTGAGAAGGTCAAAAAGGGCCACGTGGCTTCAACACTGCGGACAGATTTCATCTCTCCCGAGAGCTGCCAAAAAGCCCACTCCAAGGACCACCCAAACGGCATCTGCGCCCTAAAAAAGCCAGATGTAACATGAACAAACAACCCAAAGCAAAGGAGCAGCCTACTCCTGGCTACTCACTTTCCTGGGTGTGTGGCAATGGAGCAACCCATCTCAGAGACTGAGGCACCAACCTACCTCTCTGGGACTGGAGAGTGCTCACACCTGCGCGTGGCTATGGCAAACTCCAATGGGACTGAGGGAAGGGAACCCCCCTATCGCTTAGAACATGTTAGAAACATGTCCTATAGACTGTTTTATCAAAATAGAGTACAATGGCCCCCACAATTACATAGACCAGATGGAGTTTATCCATGATTATAACAGCACTCGCACTCCCCTGGTCCGTTTATTCAGATCTAGTCTCTTGTTTGGACACATACCAAGCATATGGGCTAAAGTGAAAGTTGTGTTTATCCCTAAGGCAGGGAAGAAAGATTCCCAATTAGTCTTAGCTCCTTCTTCCTTAAAACTATGAAGAAGATTATTGGCCAGCACATCAGGAAAATGAATCTCAAGCATCTTCCCCTTCATAAGTGCCAATATGCGTATCAAGCTGATAAATCTACTGAGACTGCCATCCATTGCATTACAAAGTCCATTGAAAAGGCCAAAGGATTGTCCAAAACCCGTCAAAAATTGTTTTAGTTCCATTTACCAGGAAAAGGTCTCTTTCCCTAACAAGACCATCCCTAAATGGGTCCACCATTGACTTTTCGGTTGAGGCCAACTACTTGGGAGTCACACTCGACTCAAAGCTTAACTGGAATGTACAGCTTGAAAGGACCATAAACTAAGCCACTCGAGCACACTTTGCTTGCAACAGGCTCTTCGGTAGACATGGAGCCTAAGTCCCAAATTGATATACTTGTCTTTTAACACTGTGGTAAAACCGATCATATCCTATGCATCGCTTGCTTGGTGGACGAAATCTACCCATAAGACAGCTGCTCCTGCACATACCAAATTTCAACGACTAGTCTGAATAGGCATTACTGGAACCATCCGGACATGTTCCACTGCAGCACTGGGAGTCATAACTGGTATACACTCTTTACCAATTACCCTGAAAAAGAAGGTCTGCCTGGGGGTACTTCACCTTCAAAACATCGCCAACATAAAAAGTGGTGATCTTACCGGGCATCTTAGGATTCTCGAACCCCATTCTGCGCCTAACTGACGAAGGAAAACATAAACTTGTTTGTTGTTCTTCACAGAAACTTCTCTGTAGTCTTGTACACTAGAAATGAATGGTAAAGCGTGGTGACGGGGTCGAAACTGGAAAAAGGTGACACCAGCCCCACGCATTTTCATCTTCTCAGACAGTCAGGCAGCACTCATAGCGCTGAGTTTATTTACGATCTCTTCCAGACTTGTAGAAAACTGTTTCCACCATATGAAGGGCATTTTCCTCCAAAAACACCTTAACGGTGGACTGGGTGCCAGGACATAACCGACGCCATATAGGAAACGAAGTAACAGTCTTCCTAGATTAACGCGGGGCGATGACACCATTAATCGGCCCTGAACGGTTCTGTGGACTATCGAAAGGACACAGAAGAGAACTGCTCAGGAATTAAGAGAGGAAGCTGAGATAAATCGCCACTAGACAGACACTCCAGGGGTAAGACAAGCAAAGCAATATTTCGTCCTCCCAGATGACGCGTCAATTTAAAGCAGAGCGAAATCGGCATTCTAACGGACTACCTAACGGGTCACTGCACCTAGAAAAATTAAAACTTTCAGAAATCGACACTTGCTGATTCTGTAAGATGGAGCAAGAAACATCAGAACATATTCTATGTGAATGCCTCTCGCTAAGCAGACGTCGACTTCAACAATTAGGAGGTGAACTTATTCGCCCCCGCAGGATTTGGGAACAGAAAGACCCTACCAAAGTTTTCTCTTTTATTAGAAGCCACGGTATAGGGCTTATCCTACAGACCGGCACAAAAGATCTAACATCTGGTCGCATTGCAATAAGGCCCTTGTAATAATAATAATATGTACTTTACATGGTCGGAAATGTCTCCTTCAATGCATTGCAAACTTCTGACTAAAATTATACATAATACCATGTAATAACAATAACAATAACCATGCTAACAATGGAAGCTAAGATCGGCACGCTGAAGTTAGCGTACCCTTGCAAGTTGCAATTTGTTCAAATGAATTTATCTATTTTGGGTAAATAAATAAAGGCCCGCTTTTGATATTTAAATCACAAGAGGCATTTTAATTACTAAAAAATTGTAATCAACGGCACCAGACGCTGCCCGTTCACTAACGAACAAGAGGAGTCAGGTCACCGCCATTTCCCTGCTAGTACAAGCGCAGCCTGATCGGACGCTGTCCTGAGAACGCTACAAGTGCGTAGTGCCGCAAGGCGGCAGCGACTGTATGCCAGTGTCGCTAACGCGCCGCATAAAGCATGCTGGCTTTAGCTGCGCTTGACACCGGCGGCCAGGTCGCCTGCTTTAGACCCCTGTGTTTTAACATGGTCCTGCTCACAGCTCTCACCGAAGTGGTGACCTATGTGATGTGCTTGCTGAAAGATAGTTCCGTGCGATCATCACTCCCAGATATTTGTTGGCTTGGACGATCTAATCGATGCTCTGCACACCCGAATGGTAGCGACCTCCACCTTCTTTCTGCTGCCCACCAAGACAGCTTCTGTTTTTTGGCGCGCTAGCTGCAGTCCCACGCTGGACATGAATTGATTTGGTTGATGCTGCTATTGCAACAGCGCTCAGCTCCGGACAGCTTCTTGTGACTACGACTACCCAAATATTTTCTAAACGATTCGGCATGGTGATAAAGACGGCAAGTCAGAAGCAGATAGAAGAGTGTTTGGAGTAAAGCAGAGCCCAGCTCGAATTTGAGGCTTAACTTTACCTACCTATCTATACTGGTTCACAAAGGAAATACATGGCAATGCATGCCGTTATGTTCTCATCGTCAACACGTGAACGTCCGGCCTCAGCGAATCACATATGAACCCCTAGTGACATGTAACCTACCTCATAATTTGCGCCTGCGTGCGCTCCACAAATGTAATGGCCCAGCTCCAAGGAAAGTCCCGCTTGCGCTCACAGCCCAAATAGGCTGTGCAGCTCTGCAGGAATACCTCGCGTACAATGGTTGTCTTGTCGTTCTTGTCCTTCTTAGAAATCACTATCTTTCCGTCGCGTAGCTCGCATTGCAGCGTCTTGAAGGTCTTGGTGCGGTAGTCGGCGAAACGTAGCTCTTTGCCGGGCGTCACCGTGGCTAGATTCTTTACCGCGCGCTGGATCTCGCACAGCATCTCAATCGGACGCATCACAAGATAATTGTGTTTGCGATCCTCCTCCGGCCAATACGACCAATTAAGGATTACGTCAAATACTTTTGTGTCATGGTGAAGCGGTCGCTCTAAGCTGTCATTCAGGATTACTTCGTTCAGGGTCAGCTGATGAGTAGACAATTTCATCTTGGCGGAGTATTCGCGGCACAGCTCATAGGCGGTCTTTGTGGGTGAAATGGTGGCATTCACCTGTGTCTTTTCCTGTTGTTGCAAAAAAATTGTATACGTTCTTTGTTATAATATTTAAAAAATTCAATTTGAGCAAGATGTTGCACCTCTGTGGTATTGTGTGGATTGGGGTTTAGACTGATCCAGATTTTGATGTCGCCGGACTGCTTTACGGCATCCTTTAGTGTTTCAGCGGCCGCATAATACTTTTGCAGACACGCCAGCATGGCCTGTTCCCGTTTCTGCTCAGATTAAAAACGAATTAAATTGTATATTTAATCCTATTTATTAAGCGTTTGCTTACCATTTCATCGGTGCTGCATGGGAATAGATTCTTGTAGAGAACTATAAGATCACTGAGCACATCTGCCTCCTTTTGCGAATAGATCAGCTCGTCGCTCTGAATATCATAAGAGCATACGTATAAACATAACAACTAAGTTACCAACAACAGGACCGCACCTTCTTGGCCAGCAGCGTTGGTCCCCAAATCATGGTCAAGTTCTGGACACTCATTTTGTTCTTAGCCTTCTGCGAATTGATAAACACCAGATGGCCCACAATCCGGCGCAACGTTTCGCGTTCAATAGCGGAGAGTCTGGCCAGCAGCTCCCTATAAATTGGTACCTTTTCAGCAGACACAGACAGTTCCGTAACGAACACAAAGCTGTCCGTGAGCTTGCCCAGCAGCCGCTCGGGCAGGTCGCGCATAAAACGCTTCAGCACGTTAGCCACATCGTGCTCATTGTATTCGCTTCGGGTGATCTCTACATTAAAGGCATCAGCACGGAAAGCGCTCATGAGCTTGTTCATAGAATTTTCTGATCCAGACTTTCGATATATGCCCTCCGACATGGACCCGTGAATGTAAACAAAGTTGATGCACTTGTCTACAATTACGGGAACGTCGTAGCGCGTCAATTGTTGGTCACCTAACGAAAAGCCATTGTTGTGCGCAACTTCGCGGATGATGTGTCGCCAGATCTTCGTCTCTCTCGTGGAACTCATAATCATGTAAACGGCATACGGCGGACAGTCAATCATCAGCATGGGCCCGCTCTCCACGTGCAGATTTTCGATAGTCTCATCGCTCTCCTTTAGGACTGCAGGACAACGATTAAGAATTGGATTCAAACAAAGGGCATGTGTGTTTCCGTTTCGTTTAATTGTCTGCTTACCTATGCACCTAGCTTTACGCAGATCCATCTTCTCTACATTGCCATTTGACTCGCTCACGAAGATTAGGCGTCGTTGGTTTTTGCGAAGAACTAACCAAGTGCCACTCCACTCCGACGTGATAGAGGTCTGCGGAATAGGAAAGGTAATGTCACATTAGGTAACATGAAAATTCTAATATTGCTCACCTTGAGATAGCACCACCCGGCGCGATAGTAATGGCAGGTGTACTTCACTGGCAAGCTATTCGTAAGACTTTCGAGGATCTTCTGCATCCAGACGCCGCGCTCTGACTCCTTGCCCACGCCATAGAGATGAGAGACGCGTTGCTGTTTCAAATTGCCCGACGAGCTGCTGGTCAACAGGAGATTAGGGTTCGTGGACATGGCGTCGTTAGTCCCGTTGCCATTCTTGGGCTGCGAAGTTGTGACCTCGAAGCAGTAGAAATGGGTGGCCGTATCGGTGACGCGGCTGTTGCTCACACATTGTAGGGTGGTAACCGTTTCCAGGGGTATCACCTCCTTTAACGTCTTCATCTCTTGGTCAAGGAACGTCTGGAACTGTCGCTCCCTGAGTGTGGCCTTGCGGTTTTGTATTTCCTTGAGTATGTCCTCTACGACGCCCGTGGGGAAGCGCACCAACGGTCCCTCGTACCGGACGAGGAGGGGTGACAGACATGGCCGTGGTACCATTTGCAGAGCCACCTTCAGGTCCGACTGGCGCTGATTGGCGGTCCGGAAACTGGCCTTCCGCTTCATGGCGTCCATGCGTAGCTTAACATTGGAAAAGGCGTTAATGGTCTGCCTAAGGCGGGACCCAATGGTGGAACGGTTCTCTTGACAGTTAGCAGGGATCTCTTTGCCGCCGCCTCCAATGGCCTCAAGATAGGTGGGAGGGCTGTCGCCGTCTAAGGCGGAAGCTGCTATCGGCTTCCCGGAACTCCCGGCGTTCTCTGTCACAAACCAATTGGTCCGGTTTCTAGAAGCATTGGTCAAATCCGCGGTCAAATCCTTATTGCCGATCGCTGGCATTCTGGCCAGATAGGGTTTGGCTCGCTCCTCGTCGCGTGCAGTCTCGAGATCGGAGTCCAGCATGTTCTCCATACTGTCGCTTAACAGCTGGGAATTCTGGATCGCTATCTGCAGCTGTTCCGTCGATGCGATGCACGTCGTCAAAATAGAGGACGGCTCCTCCTCGGAGGTGCACATGCTGACATCGTCCTGCTCGCGTTTTACAGTGCCATAGGTGTCCTCCTCGAGCAGGTGTTCAAGAAGAAGAAGCTCGTTGCTCTTGTTTGATCTGGCTAACGTGGAGCACTTGCTGGTTAGGGGATCAAATTCCTCAATCAATTCCAGCGGCAAGGGGACACCGCCCACAGCTCCTTCTTCCGCATTCTCGCTGATGCATACCAGCTGCTGCTCGGCCGTTTGGTTGGGAGTAAGAAGATTGCTGCGACCAGTTTCGGCGGTGGCCATTTCGAAGAGCTTGCCATAGGTTGCGTCCTGGTTGGCGTACACCGGTTCCGGAGAGGAATCATCGGCCTCCTCTCCTCCCCTAGTATTTTCGTCGCCGCAAAACTGCCAGGAATCGCTGCGCTCGGGCTTTGGCGTCCTGGATTCCGCCTCCGCATTATTGGCGGATATCTGCAAGGAACCCTCGCGCTCAACAGCCGCCGCCGATCGATTAAGCTCCTCCAGCTCCGCTGAGTTAACGGGTGGACGTCGCAAATCGATGTGCTCGTAGTTCTTACGCCGCTTCTGCCTTCGCGGCGGTTGAAGTGCGTCCAGGCGTAACTGCTCTGGCTGCTGGGACAAGCGGGGTGGCGGATAGGCGGGCATAGGCAGGGTTTGAGGCGACTCATCGCCGCTGGAGGAACTATTGCTGTTTAAGTGAACATTTACCTGCCGCTGACTGCGCAGCTGCACAAGTCGGGTAGCATCCTGGGCGAGATTCCTGGTCATTGGCAAGGCGTTGGGCGTGGGACGTGACCGCAGAGCTTCGTCATAGCTGGGCGGCCTGCCCTGTGCTTTGGGCACCTCGTAGCCGCCGTCGTCCTCGCGCAGACCCTTTTTCTTTTTGCCCCCCAGGGGATAGACGCCGTCCTGGTCTTGCCGTAGATCAGGAAGGCCTCCGTTGCGATTCAGCGGACTGTAAAACTGAATGGCGCTAAAGACTTCCGAATTAGGCATCGTTTGGCATCGGTTAAGATCGGTTGCACACGATTCTTCTTCTTCCACACCGTTCCCGCCGTCAGTCTTATCCATCGATCGTCCGAGACTGCTAAAGTTCGAGCCAAACCGCTTGCTGGCTTGCTTTAAGCTGCGGCCGGCATCCGTGCCAAGATTGCTGATCGCTTCAGTGGAGCTCTTGAAGTTCTTATCCAGACGCTTCTTGGCTCCCTTAGCCTTGAACGTGATCCGCTCGCCGATTGCTTCGCCCAGCATCTTTGAAGTGGTGCCCAGAGAACGCAAAAGATTTCTAAAATGATATATATTATTAAAATCTTTTTTCGTCAGTTCTTGAATTAAACTGAAATCCGTTTCCTTGAAAGTTAGTGAGAGAGTGTGAACCAAGAAGTATTCAAAGTTGTTAAACCACAAAAAGGCATAAATTCAGAACTATGATTGATGAATAAAGAGGTGATACAAAAATAAACCGTTATATGAGTTTGAATGTAATGAAGAAAAAAAAGAGTAACAATATACCATAATATACAACGGAAAATAAATTGTAAAATCATTATAAATATTAGTATTGGTAAAGAGCTAGGTTTAAGATTACCATAATGTTGGTCTTAAGTCGGTTTCGAAAAATGTTGACCCTTCCCCCCATTCTATAGACCGTTAAGAGAAACAGTTTACAGTTTGAAATGCATTAAGAATTCAGACACTTACAGTGTAATTTAAACCCATCGGAATTATATAGCAATTTTTTAAGAAATGTAAGAATTTTTATTCCCTTGCAGGGTATTTTGTATTATGTGAAGGAGACATTTCCGACCCTATAAAATTCATATATTCTTGATCAGCATCAAAAGCAGAGTCGATCTAGCCATGTCCGTCTGTCCGTCCGTTTCTTCGCAAGCTAGTCTTTCAGTTTTGAAGCTATATAAATGAAACTTTGCAGATAGTCTTCTATATGCTCTCACTACTATACAATCGGTAAATTTTAATGAAAAAATTATAACTTAGCCAATTTTTAAAATATTGACATAAAATTTTAGATCTCACCATTTCGTATTATTTTAGAATTTCGGTTTTAATTTTATCAAAATCGGACCACTATATCATATTGCTGCCATAGTAATATATATATAAATTTATTTATTTTTAAAGAAAAATCACAGCTGTTTGGCTTTGTTTCTCGCAACATTTAGTGCGTTCACAACATTTTTCGCTCGCAACATTTATCTTATGTCAGTACCTGAGAAAACGAAAAAGTCAGCACATTTTTCTTCTTTTTTTTCTACTTACTACAGAGGTATTTAAACTTCGGCATTCCTAAGTTAGCTTTCTTCTTGTTTTAAAATCAAACTGAAACTGAAGAAATTCAACTTTGCTCATAAGCGATTTAGCACATAATGGAAGGCAAATGACGGACATTTTTATATAAAATATAATCACGTAATTTATGGCTGAGTTTTTAATATCAAGTTTACTAAAGTCAGTGTCAACAACCTTTATCTATTTCTTATTTATATAATTCCTTAAGATTTAAATGATTTCATTTAATGGTTAATTTTCACCGCAACCCAGCCCACAAAATTAAAGAAGGACCCAAAGAGTGCTAGAGAATGCGGATAACAGAAAATCAAATTGTTTAATTGCACTTAAAGTTTACTTGTCATTGTCGCAATCACGGCTTTCAGCCTGTTCCCCGTAGCAGGAAGACTGATCATCTTCTGGGTCCTCCCTGTGATCCTGCAACTTATGGATGGATGAAGGATCGACGGCGTCTACGTACCCGGGTGACTGCGACTTGAACTTGCCACTGTGGGAACTCTCGTTGTAGTCCAGCGATATGTTGGACGCATACCGGGATCCCTCCCGATCCTCGTCATCTCTGCGCACGGTTATGGCACTGGTGGTGGATATTTCGCTGCAGACCGATGATCGTTGGTCGGGCTTGGATGGTACCTGTGGAGCGGCACGCAGGATGCGGAGCGGCACCAATTTCCCATCGTGATTCCTCTCTTTTTCGCTGGGCGATTCCGTTGGCATTCGCTGGCGAGGAGCTGGCTTCGGCGCGGAATATATAGGCTCCTGGACATTCTCATTGGCATCCGGCCCATAAATCGGTTGCAGCATCAACTTGTTCTGACCACTCGACTTAGTGTGCAGATTCTCTGCATTTATGTTTAACTCCTTCATTTTGTTGTTATTATTGTTATTGCCACTCTTAAATGCGACATCATTTTGACTTATATTCCTGATCTCTATGTTCTCGTAGTTTGCGGGTCTCAGTTCGGGATAGAGACGGCGAGGAGCGGGCACAGGTCGCGTCTGTTCCATGGCTGAGCCTTAAAATATGTAAATATACACAAATGTAGTTAATTTAATGCGTATTAGGCGTCTTAAAATTAATAAATAACAAGAAAGAAAGCTAGCTACCCTAGCAGCAATTGAAATATTATTAATAAAATTTGATCAAATAAAGAAAAAAACTAACAGGAAATATATAAATCATTTATACATATAATAAAAAATAGATTTTTATATTTAATATATATGTATATGCTACGATTTGCATACAATTAAAACCGATATTCTGAAATAATATCAAATGCCTACATCTCTGAGCAGATACAAATATGTTGAAAAACAGCGAAACTAGAATTGTTTTCAAAAATTCTCGAACCTTCCTATGGCAGTTCTACTGCTGGCCAAAAATATAAGCACACGAGAATGTGGTTTGTTTCGAGTCTCGTACAGCTTTTTTAATAACCCTAAGGAAAAAGTCCTTATTTTTAGGACCTGAAAAAGGAGGCCTGCCTGGGGGTACTTCACCTTGAAAACATCGCCAACATCCAGACTTGTAAAAAGCTGTTTCCAGCAGCTGAACGCCCTTGTGGTCTATCGAAAGGACACAAAAGAGAACTGCTCGGGAAATGGTAGAAAGCTGAAAGAAGTCAACACTGGACCGACAGTGCAGGGCTGAGACAAGCCAAACAATTTCTTGTCCCCCAAATGACGCGATCTAAACGCATCATCAACTTAAAAAAGAGCGAAATCCGCATCATAACAGGCTACCTAACGGGTCACTGCAACCTAAGTTATCACCTTATGAAAATAAAACATCAGAAAATATTCTATGGGAATGCCCCTCGCTAAGCAGACGTCGACTTTAATACCTAGGAGGTGAACTTATTCCCCCCTACAGGATTTGGGAACATATAGACCCTACCAAAGTACTCTATTTTATTGATTGATTGATTTTTATTGTAATAACAAATACAATTTACTTATCCCAATTATTTAAAGCCAGAGCGACTGAGGCCTTCAGGCTATTATTTTAACTTAGTTTCAGTTTAGTTGCTAATTTAATTAATGTTATTATGTTATTTGGTGTGATTTCTGTCAGGAGTTGATTTGGTCTGGGGATTTTGAGGGAGGAATTTGATGTATGTGGCTGCAGTTTTTGGCGATGTGATGTACAGTTAAGGTGGCGTTGTTGTAGTAGGGGCAGACAGGTGCAGGGGTCTTCCTAAGTAGGTGTTCATGCGTTAGTTTTGTGTGTGTTAATCTGAACCTTGTATATATAATTGCTTGGCTTCTGTTTATTGTTGCCCGGATATAAGCTGGTTCTCTTTTTTGGATGAATGTTTTGAAATAGTGTATAGTTGTCCCAAATGGTTGTTAAAGCGTCGTTTGTATGTTTGTTAATTAGTTTGTCGATGTCCTGTTTGTTGTTTGTGTAGTGTACATGCAAAGGCGATCGTGTGGGTGTTTTAGCTGATGTGTCTGCTTATTCATTGCCCTTCATCCCTGCGTGTCCTGGAGTCCAGAGCAATTTTAATTTGTTTTTGTGTATTATTATTTTTTCCTGTATTTTCCGTACGTGGAGTGGATAATGAATCTGTGCATATAATATGCTTTCCTTTTGTAGCACTCGCTATTTCAACTGCCGTAAGAATCGCTTCTGGCTCAGCTGTGTTTTTTTTTTTTTTCTTATTAAAAACAAAGTATAAATAGCGTATAAACAAAATTACAAAAAAAAAAGTAAAGGAGAAGAAAGGGTAGAAGGAAAGGTGAAGAGTCCGCTCCCGCGGGACTGCCGCAAAGCTATACTTCGCGGGGCGGGTGGCGGTCAGTTGCCGCTCATCTGTCTCCTGCCGTGCGTCGGATCTGCTCCCTGCGTCTCAGCTCTTTCATTACGGATGCCGCCATTGCGGCAACCGCCTCCCACTTGGGGGGGGCCTCCAGCATACAGCCGACTAGGTTGTCGGGTGTAGGGCGGTCGTTTAAGGCCTCTTCAAGCGCAGCTCGTTCTGCCGAAAACAGGGGGCACGCGAAGAAGGCATGTTCCGCGTCCTCAATAGCTTCGCTGCCGCAGTAGTCGCAGTATGGATCGTCCTCGTGCCTGAACCTATGCAGGTACGCCTTGAAACATCCGTGTCCGGTTATGATCTGCGTGGTGTGATAGTCCAACTGCCCGTGTCGTCTCTGCAGCCAGGGAACCAACTCAGGGATGAGCTTGTGGGTCCATCGCCCTGTGCTCGCGTTGGCCCATCGCTCTTGCCACAGAGCAATGGTGCTGCTTCGCTGGATTCTGCTGCCCGAGTTCCCGGTCCTGCGCTCCTCTGCCAGCAGGTCTATTGGGATGGTTCCCGCTACCACCAATGCAGCTTCTTCCGACACCGTGCAGAAACAGCTGGAGATGCGCAGTGCGCATCGTCTGTAGACGGCTTTGCACTGCCGGCTGTAGCTGACGGTCTTCATGGCATCAGCCCATATCGGCGCGGCATAGAGGATGGACGATGTCACCACTGACGCTATCAGCCTTCTGCTGAGCTGCTTCGGACCTCGCGTGTTGGCCATCATCCTCGCGATGGCTGCGGTAGCCTTGGCTGCCTTGGCCGCGGCGTACTCCAGGTGGCTCT
>VNJU01006374.1:0-12894 GCA_008042675.1 Drosophila seguyi | reverse complement strand
ACACGCATGTTAAATTTGAACAATGTAAGTAATAAAAACGTTTACTGACTGTCGATCTGGTAAATCAAAAATTCTGGCATTGTTTCTTAAGTTCTGGTTGTTTCGTTGAACGCTTAACAGGGTCTGTCGCCTTCTTAATTCATTCACCGCTAATAAATGTAAAAACATTTTGCTTAAAAAGTAACGCAACAAACTTTGAATCGGGACAGGCAAATCAGCTGACATCTGCATTAGTTTTCTAATACTTCTTGCCGACCATTTCCAGCACTGCCTCCGAAATCAGATGATTGTGGTTTCAAATATTAAAAATTAACTTATTACCGCCAAGAATGCTTGTACCTTTCATTTTATGCAATGAATCAGTACCCTATTAACGTCCTTTGGTTGGAAACTATAGCGGGCCAAAATTTGATCGGCCCCTAATTCACAAAACTCTGGCAAAACAAACGCAGCGGCCAGCTGAAATTTTTTGGGAACAAAGGGGACCAAAGGGAAATTTCATAAAAAATCCTTCAAACAACAAGGGAAATTCGCTTATGTTAAAGGGAAATCCGAAAATGTTATCAAATTCACTTCCGAGTGGAAACTGGAACAGGCCTGATAAACTTTGGATAATATTTAGTCAAACGAATAAGAAAGCAATCGAGCAGTGATCGCTATCTAAGGACAATCCTACGCAATATTACGAAATAGAATTGCCCTCAATAATTGTTTTTGTAACAAACACACATACATCTCGATTGTGGAAATCAGTTTTACATTAAGGGCCGGTATTTAAGCTTGGCAAAGTGCCTAATAAATATCTGTAAAGAAAATAGTCACCAGACAAACTTTTCGCCAAACAAATCGTTTTTCTAAGCTGCTGAAATTTATCCGGACGCGAAGGAAACAGAACAGAGTGCTGTTAAAGGGGCTGTTAATTATCAATAATTGATGTAAAGCGCCCAATTGTACTGTAAAGCGCAAAAACGTGGTTGTCTTGAGTTATCGCAACCTCAAAAAAATAACTGTATTGAAAACCAGCTGTTCTTTCAACGAGCCGAAATTTTTTTCCGGATCTTTGGGTCTCTGTCAAAAATTACATACTAAACTGGTTATGTATAAGTAATTCTAATTACAGCCTTGCCCAAACCGCTTGCAGTGTGCTTAGAGTAGAGTGATATATTTATGAATAAATATATAAATATAATAAATATATACATCTTAAACCAACTATGATCGAAGAATACAAGAATACAATTTTATTGAAACAGCTTGCGTTTAAAATTTATTTACCAATGACCTGCAGTTTTAAGCCACTGTGTCAGCCAGACAGCCAAGTCTATTTCCAGAGGCAGAGTTAGAGACAGTGTAGCACATAAGACAGGCCCAGGGGGATGACAAGGGGGGATTAACGGCAGGCAATTCTTGCATAAATACCGGGGCATGGTTGGTTAGGTCGGGGGTGAATGGAGAGCATCACTCCAGGATGATGCTGCCAAATGCCAAAGCGTGGGGTAGTCCGGCAGACGATTAGACTGTCAAACATGACGACGGAGCTCGGTGTGGGTAGGGGGGCGGAGGATGGTGTTGGGGTATCATTCAGGTAAACGTTGTTCCGTCAGTTGATTGTATTGTACCTGGATGGGTGACAGGTGGGGCTGCTGTATGTGTATTTACGTTCTGCTGGATAATGTGTTTGTAGCGTTACTTTGGTTATTTATTCAAAGCGACAGCGACAGGCGGCGCAAAACGTCAATGAGCTAAAATTTTCCTATGCCTCGCTGCCACAAAACAGAAGGTGAATGAGAAGGGGCGGGATCACGGTCGCATGGCTGATTTAAGGGCTGGGACGCTGTAGCCACAGCCGGCACAGATACACTTGCACTTACAGTAACAGTCACAGTTACAGGAGCAGCAACAACGATGACATGACAAGGGATGGATCCAGATGGATGGATGGTTCAGCCGGTTGCTTAAAACCGGGTTCTGGGCTTTTGGGTCTTGGAATTGATGGTTCTTCCCTAGCTTATTTCCTCCCTGCTCGGCTCTCCTCTGCACTCTGACGATGGGGGCTTATCTAACCTGTCCGATTGTCTCGACCTGTCTATCCATTTGACTGGCATTACTTTGTCATTCATTTCAATGGCAACACTTAACGCATGTGGAAGCAAAGGTCAACTGTCAAAATCCGCATCCTTCCAAAAATAAAACTCCACCTGGAAAAAGCCCAGGTCTTTAATATACACTAAAAAGGAGGGGAGGAGTTGGCCCATCTCCGTCTCCGGTTCCTGTAATGCCATTTAACGGCAATAAGTGGCCATGTTAACTGTTTCCGGATTTATATGCAGTCCGTCTCGACGCGATATGGCTTCGCTATGAATTCTGGCCTTACACTATCCACACAGAACGGATTCATTGGAAACTCACTTGGGTTTATTTTATTTTTGTTGACTGCAGCAGACCTATTTTTTTATTTACTCATGTTTTATTTTCTTATTTATTTTAAAGGAAGGTAAAATAAATTTTAGCGGAGTGGTTAGAAACCATTATTTGTTAAGTTTACATAATATGTAAAAGTAAATCTTTTTATTTTTAAGAAAACTATCTCTAAAAGTTTTTTTACACCAAAAATTTATTTGTTAGTTGTTAGCATAACTATATAATTGTAAGATCCCAGTAAAAAGGTAAATAAAGTGACAGTAGGCCACCAACGGCTTCGAAGAATGCAAGCATTAAGATTGTAAAGTATCGTCGCGTGGTGATTCACCACATGACAATCAAATATTATATGGCCCAGTGATAATCGATATAAAGAAACAACGAAACAATAAAAAGTCAAAACTTTTGTTTGAAAGAAACTAAAAACATTTGAAAGCCGAAGAAAAAAGGGATAAAGTGCACAGTAAACAAATAAAAAATAAAACAAAAATATTGATACGAGCAAAAACTTTGTCAATAAATATCATCTATGATTTAATGGGTTATAGAACCCATATATATACTTATGTGAGAAGGGAGGTGGCCGTGATGAGTTGTGCCGCAAAAGCAAATTCAGTTTACCGTGCCGTTCGATGCTTGCATGTCGGGAAGTCATTAACTCAACAAGAAAGGAAGCTAACTTCGGCATGCCGAAGTTTAAATACCCTTGCAGTAAGTAGATGAAAAAGAAGAAAAATGTTCTGACTTTTTCGCTTTCTTGGGTACTGTCATAAAATAAAAGTTGCCAGAGTGTTGCTGGCGAAAAATGTTGCTAGCAACAAAGCCAAACAGATATATATATTCCACGGCAGCTATATGATATAGTGGTCCGATTTTTTATAAAATAAAACCGAAATTCTAGAATAATACAAAATGGCTAGGTCTAAAATTTTATGGAAATATGTGGAAAATTGGCTTAGTTCGATTTTTTTCTCAAAATTTTCCGATCGGTGGCAGCTATATGATATAGTGGTCCGATTATGATAAAATTAAATTCTAAAATAATACCAATGGTAAGATCTAAAATTTTATGCAAATATCTTAAAAATTGGCTAAGTTATAATTTTTTTCATTAAAATTTACCGATCGTTCCTATGGCACCTATATGATATAGTCGTCCGATCCGGCCCGTTCCGACTTATATAGTAGTGAGAGCATATAGAAGACGATCTGCAAGGTTTCATTCAGATAGCTTCAAAACTGAGGCACTAGTTTGCGTAGAAACGGACGGACAGACGGACAAATGGACAGACGGACATGGCTAGATCGACTCGGCTGTTGATGCTGATCAAGAATATATATATTTTATAGGGTCGGAAATGTCACCTTCACTGCGTTGCAAACTTCTGACCAAAATTATAATACCCAGCAAGGGTATTAAAATGGAATCGAAACGAAATTGAAATAAAATGCACGACATGCCGAATGTTGAACCGTCAAAGAGAGCTGGCTGGTGGGTGTAGTTGGGGGGGGCGATAAAAACAAAGAAGCAGGAGGCCCGGAATTGTGCCCAGACTCAGCGCATAGACAGAGCCCTCGGAGCAAAGGGATTACATGGGAGTGTTACAAATGTGTACGCCTGCTTTACACGCACAAAAAAGGGCGATAAGAAGGGGCAGAGACACTTTGGTATCGGGTGATGGCCAAAGAGGCTGCGAAACTGAAACGGAATGCCTGAGCTGAGCGTGTTTCAACTAGAGTTGCTAAGTGATATTTTTAAAAAGACGAGACCATTTTTATGAGGACAAATTTTAAGCCCTCTACCACCCCATCTAGCAACAACTCAGATTCATCTTTTTCCGCAATAATAAAATAAATAAAATAACTGATCTTTTGAAATATTTTAGAGCTTATTTACTTATAATATATTATAGGTTAGAAATATACTTAGAGATTTTGTATTGAGAAGGACATAGCTTATAGGCTCAGCTCTGAGAGTAACTTTATTTTGACTGTGAGGTGATATAATCAAAACATAAATGTCCGATCCACCTCAGTTTTATATTATGCGAATTTCTTGGGAATAAATAATACTAAAATAAATAAATCGATGAAGAGGCCCCTTGCAACATTCTTCACTTATTTGTTATGAAACATAACATATAGAGAACAACCATAATATACTTTCCGAGTTGTATCTGAATACAACAAATGGAGTACTCTAAAAAATCTAGAGTGACCGTTTCCGCTTCCTTCGCCCAACCCCAACCCCAACCCTTCCTTCACTTGAAGGAGTCACTGTCCGATGCCATTAATCATCCGGCAAATGGCAAATGGTACTGCTCCAGCTCCGTCCCTCTTCTAACTCCTTGAAGTACTCTTCGAAACACTCACCGCAAAAGCTTGTCAACTACGCCGAGGCCATTAACACGCCGGCACACTGCAGGCCAAACAAGCACACAACTGCTGACAAACAAACATCGGGAAGACCGATATAGGCAGACAAATAGAGGCAAGCAGTGGAGGCTAACAGCTCTTACCAAACACGAAACTTTGGCCCGAATTGCATGCGAGACACTCTGCAGAAAATGAGCAGACAGAATAAAAAGGCTCTATACGTACCGAATATGAAAAGAACTTCGCAGGACGGCAAGAAAAAATATGTTTACTACACGTAACAATAAGTTCAGTCCAAAAGAGAGCCAACAACAAGAAGGCCTACACAAAGGACCCCATTCGAAGGCGCCGAGGCAACGGGTAAAGGGGATCGAGGTTAAGGTTGGAACCCAGCTCCCGTTCCCAAAGAAAAACCATTCGAGTCATTCGCTTTCCAAGGAAGTGGAGCATTTCTTCACACTTTTCGACAAATTGATTCAAAGATTAAATCTTGACAGAGTGAGTCGGCACAAAGGCCAACGACGAGGAATGAGTTACACTGCTTTTGGGGTTATTAAATTTGCCATCAATTATTGACGGAATTTTTCCTGACAGGAAAGGATGACAGGAGCACAGCTCCAGGTGTTTTCAGTCGCAGGTCCAAAAACTAATTACCCATCGCACTGACCGGACGTCCAAGCAACCAAAATTAACGACCAAAAAGAGTTTTCCGCGGTTGTCCTAAATTGGACAGAGGCCTTTTCTAACTTTTGGCTCAGTTACTTCCATTGTCGTGCTGGTCTCGAACATTTTTGTTTTTGGTTTACCATTGATGTTTCGCTTAAATGTGACGCCAAATGTCCATTGACATCGGCCTCTGGTATTCTCCAAAGAGACGATAGGCACAGTGGGCTTAGCTTTTCAAGGCAAATTCCAAGCTATAGTATACAGGTAAAAATAAAGCCATAAAGTATTGAATGATTTTACTTACATATCGCATTACCTTGCTTATAGATAATAACGATTTGTGAAGAGTATATACTATGTTTATGATTGCTTACGGATATATTTTCTGAATTTAATGTCTATATTCACCACGACTATATTAAATGTTTAAAATTTGTTGTATATTTATTTGATTTAAATTAATAGCAAAGGAATCAGGGACTTGCTTATAAATTTACCCACATAATAATATTAGAGCGAAAAACATTCAACCAAATAGAATTTTTTGTTATTTATTTAAATTTCATTTTATTTTAATATATTAGAGTTAGCGGTGGAGAAAGTTCGCTAAAGTTGATATTATTCGTTCTCGAATTAAAAAAGAAGGTCGTATGGATTGTATGTATATACAATAGAATATTATACATATATATTACAAGCAGTAAAAACCATTTTCTTATTTTTTTAAACATTGGTGGTTCCCCACTCATAATTGAAATTCAATATTTATTTAATATATTTATATATTTACTTTAAATATTTAATTTTCTTGAGAATTTTCTTCATAATGAATTAAACTAATTGCTTTAACCAAAATAAAACCGTATATATTTGAGAACATGTTTTAGTATTTTTTTTTAAGGGCTTAAAATTTGTCTTCAATTCCTTTTAGAATTTGTCAATTTGTATAAATTTGTTGCAGCTTACCCAGTGTGCGTCTCTTGGACAACATTAAAATTAATTACCACAAATGGAAAACTTTCTTGTATGTACTTTTTTTCTGTCTCCACTGAGATGTTTGTTTGTTAAGGCTATTTTGTTATATACATACATAACACAAGATGAAAATGTGATTTCGGTAGAGCTAAATATGGAAATGGCTGTAATTAAATTTATACACTTTCCAGGTAAAACTATGCCAACATGTATTAAAAATATGCATATTTATATAAAACAGGCCGGCAAAATTAAAAAGAATTTAAATTCCACTGCAAAAACCACTGCAAAATTCCACTTAAAAATAAAACGATTTTTTGCACTCTTAAGTTGAAATATAAAAAAAAAATCTCGAATGGGCGAATCTAAAACCTTGGTTCTGGTCATGACAAAAGTAATTTCTCAATTGTATAATAAGAAAGAAAATGTATATAATATATATAATTTTTGAAACTCGAACCATACCCAAATATGTGAACAATAAGAATACTTCAATATTCTAAATACTCTCCACACATTTCGAAAAGTTCAACTAACTTAACTTTTGTATGCGAAGCGAGCAGGCCAATGGAATTGCCGCCCCATTGCCATCCTCTTCGCCCTTAAGAGGCCATCAAGCACATAACAATGTCGCGGAACGAGATTTTGCCCCTTCTTAACGTGGCCATTGCCACGGAGAGTGCCTCAGAGTGGTAGTGTGTTTGCAAATGTATACATATGTAGAGAGCAACCCGGACAACCAAACTGAACCTGGCTAAACACGAATTAAGGCAAACGGACAAAGGAATACAATATTTAGTCAAAGATGCTAAAAATAAATATAAATGACAATTAGGAAAGTTCAAAAATCACTATTTCTAAAATGTAAATATTTATAAAAAGAGAAACCATTTTTAGTTTAAATGCATATTCAAATGTAATTAGATGCCTTTAAATATAAGATTATTCTCTTTGCATTATTGCATTCCAAAATTATTATACAATGTATAATATTCTCGGCAAGGGTATAAGGAATAGTAAGAGAATAAGTGAAAGAAACGAACTCGGAGGGGAGAACAAAGTGGAAAGTGGAAGCTGCGCAAAGTCCACAAAAACTTGCTGAAATCATGAAATATTTCGTACATTAGGAATTGTTATATGGAGTTGAAATTGCCCTGCTTCCCGTTTTCATTTCTCTTCGCTGAATTTCCCCCTGCAGAACGCTAATAATAATGGCATTTGACTTGGTTACCAGTCAAAGGTAACTTTGTAGGAATGGCGAAGGGAGATGGAATCGAAAAGTCAGCATCTTATATATTCCATTATGGCTCTGTCCATTCTGTGAGCGCCCGTCTTCCCCTTGCGCCCTCGGGCCAGCACTTTCTATTCGACTCCGCGCAGAGCTGCTACTTTTGGCTCAATTACTCAACGTTTTTATGGCGAAGCCAAATGAGTAAACAAAAGAATTCAATTATTCATAACATAGAATATATATGTATATATATGTTTCAATCACTATGGTTTTAAATTAATTTATCTGTTTTGAGAAAGGTTTGAATACCTTGGGAATGTAAATGTATTTCAAAGGGTATTTTAGAATTCAGTTGGGAAATACATAAGTATTGGATTCAATATAATGGTCAGTAGCAATAATCTTATTCAATTATATTCCTAAGGGCATTTCAAATTTTTGTCAGCCGAGAAAATATGCAACAGAGAAAATGAGGAATATTCTAGCCCTTTAAGTGTACCAGGTGTGGCGGTTTGTTGCCATATCAATGCACTTTCAATCGACATAATTAATCGAACGGCTTAGTTATAGACTCTTAGATTTTTAGTGCAGTGAAAATGTCAAGTTACGAGCCGACAAAATAGCGGAGAAGAAAAACACGAGGGAGAGCCGAAAAATGAATGTGTTCTTACAGAGGACGCTTGTGTTTTGGTGGTTTGATCCAGCTAAACCAAATCGCTTTGGAAAAAAGGGAATGCTCCGCATCTGGTGGGACCAGAAGCTTCCGAAACCAGGAGAATCCCGTTCGCTACAATCAATAAATTATCAATTTGAAGCGTGCGTGGTAAGAAAAAAGGCAAGAATGTGCTTCCGGGCACAGAAAGGTGATTTAACAGCACGACAACGCCCCCTCGGACACCATTTCCACGTTCGGCTGGGAACTTTTACCCCACCCGCCGTAAGCACCGGACCTGGCTCCATCAGATTACCATCTTTTTTTATCGCACTCGCTCGCTATGCAGCGCTTCGAAAACTATGAGGAAGTCGAAAAATTGATCGATAAGTGCATCAATTTGAAAGATAAAAAGACTTTTTTTGAAAGTGATTTATAATTTATTTTAATAAAGATCAGAGAAGTGTGATGATGGAGCTTATTTAGAAAAAACTATTTCATTCACTCTTTATATTTAGTTATATATTCTATATCCCAATCATCAGCAGAGTCGACTTAAAAAAAAAATAACAACAGATCTCAGAGACTGTATACCAAATTTGGTGACATTCTATTAAGATTAGACCAAGGTTTAATTTATGACCGGTTTAAAGGGTATAGTTTTCCTAATGGTTAAGCTAATCTGTAAAATATACCATTGTCAATACACAATAAAGTTCTTTTAAATCCACCTCCAAGTATTGTTTATATCTTAAAGGCAAACTCATCTACATACATAAGTCCATTCCATTTTTATTTATTATGTAATATGTGGAGTTAAATGAGTAGTTTTGGCAATCCAAAGAAATTAAAAGCAATATTGGAAAGAACGTTATTCCTTAGGGTTTGTAAAGTTGGACATAAAAGTTTTATATTTCGGAAATTATAGTACTAAATCGGGAACGTGCTTAATTTAATTAGTTTTAACATTAATTTTAAGAATTTATATGTTTTAAAAGCATATGTTTAGGATTTCAGAAGCATGTCCTTTTTCTTTTGTGTACAAAGAAGCCTTCATTTAACTGTTATATTTATCACAATAAAAACGAATCTATTTGTCGATTTACAGTGCTTATCTCAACAAATCAATACTTAAATTCCCAATTTTTGCATATTAAGAGCTCCGACCTTCATTCTCCACCCGCAAGACATTATGAAGTTTACAACTTTGCGCCCTAGGTACACGGAATCATAAACGCTGGCAAAACGGTCACACAAGTTGTGATTATAAACTTTTTAAGAGCTATTCACGCGTGCCCACTTAAATATGCAACAATTTCCGCATAATTTCATACACACCAAACCATCCCTCTCCAGAGCTCTGCAGAGCTCTGGCCCCCCAGCTCCTGCTCCTGTTCCTGCCTCCTTCGTGCTCCATCTGCGGCAAGTGAGGCTAATCACGTGACATTCCGACACGAACACACGGTCGCAGGGCGTTTGGCTAACAATTATTTCGGCCCAGCAGGCGCACACACCCACAAACACACACGCGCCAAAGGACTGCTACTGACTCACGTTTCCGCCTCGGCAAACAGACAGAGCTCACACATTTGGTGGGCCGTGCGGCTGACAGGATTTGCGGCTTGTGCGGGCGGTCCAGCGATGATTAATACCAAGCAATGTTCCCCTCTGCAGCGCTGGTTGTGTGTGTGCTTCTTGCGTGAAAATGTCATGCTTTTTGTCAGTTCCATTTCCGAACTGTTGGACTAACAGCTGGTAGAAGGCTGCATCACTAAGCAAATAGCAAGAGCAGGCATTTAAGGAAAAAATTAAAAAAGTTTTATATAAATAATAGTTTTAAATTTAGTCGAGGAGTGGTTAACACATTTAGAAAGTGTCCTGAGTTATCAGTTTATTGTTAAGATAATAAGTTTATTTTTTGACATCCCGATGGATTCTCATGACTTATATTTTTGAAGATTCAAAAAACAATTCCATCGCGAGTTTTCAACAACAAAGCACATGTTTCTTGCAACGTTCACTTTATCGTGCCATCGCCAGAAACTTTCCGAAATCTCTAAAATAAATAAAATTTTGTTATCTTTATTAATAATGAATTTGTGGATCACACACGAAATTTGGTTCAAAGCAAAACCCATTCTGTGTTCAACATTTTTTGTCATTGTAAAACTGGCAAATCACTGCGGGGGTCGGCTGATTTCAACAGCTGCTAAAAACAAACTGGCTTACATTTCGCCTTAATTTTTGGCTCAGTAATTGGGGATAGTACTAGCAATAAGGCTTATTTTTAACTAATTAAATTAAATTAGTAAAACGCCTAAAGTTAAAGCGTGAGTAGTTTAAATGACAAATTCCGGAAACTCTCTGGTCACATGTATGTAGGGTTTGAGTAAGAGTTTTTAATCTTTTAGTGTAGTGATAGAGTTATACTTAAAATTTCTGGAGGCTAGTGCCCATAATTTTCACGGACTAACAACAGGACAACAGCCATCTTGGCTAAGACGACAAGGATCCAAGAATCGTTTAGTTCAGTTTGATTTGTTCCCATAAACTTAATCCATATTTAATGGTTCATAAAGGTTGGACACCTCTCACTACTTAATTGATTTTGCCTGACCCTAATCAAGTTTCTTTCCATATTTAATGATATTAATTATCAAACAGTCGTCAGTTTCTTTCAGACCAGACCCTTCTGAGCATTATTTACATATCAAAACCAACTCGAAGTGTTCGGGGGCAAAAGGAGAAGCCGCATGGCAACAAATACAAACCAAGACATCCGCTGGGGGAAATTTATTATATAAGCAACTTCGGATTGGGCGGCAGAAATGCGAACAAGAGCTTAACATAAAATATTTATAAATATTTCATATGCGTAATCGAATTGATTGATTTTGCGATTTCACGCAAGCCGAAACAAGATACGAATACCATCGGCAACGTGGCATACAGCTAACATGATGGCTATAAGTCTAAGAGGGGAGGATTCGCAGAAAGAAAACGTTAGGGCTGAACTCTCCGTTATTTGAGGGCGGTTATGGTAAGAGTTTCTTAAGTGATTTCCGAAAGGTATGTAGACTAGCAGGGGGATGCGAGCAAGTCAGATAGAACACATTATGGTAATGTGCACACAAAATAACATGCTACGGACACGCATCATACATCGTAATTCTCTTGACCATCGGATTGGCTTACAAATGGCTGGCTCTCTGGCAGGGAATCCTGTAATTTTCTTAGTTTTGCTTAACGCCGCCAGCAACGATTTTTAAGTATGTCCTGGTTTAAGACATATAATTTGTATGTGTACTCCTGAAAGTTATTTATCACTGATTAATACGTCTTTTTAAGAGAAATTAACCTAGTTTACACAGTCTTAAATAAAGAACTTTTGAAAAATAAAAGGCGTGGCAAAAATAAAGGCACCTATCAAAATGTTGTCACTTAGATATGAAAGTGATCTTACGAATAGACAAGAAGACGCACTGACACGCACTGACAAAGTTCCTAAAAGCTTTCCTTCAATATAAAATATTCACTAGGTAAACTTGTTATTTATCCTTATTTTATTAGATAAATGGATGTTTAAAATTATTTTGTCATTTGAATCCCGAATAGATTGATTTGACCACTGAATTTGTACTTTAAATTTGTCAAGAAATATTTTGGGACCGAAACAAAACTTAATTGATCATAAAATTAAAAATTAGATTCACAAATCCACCTGGATTATTATTATTATTTTTTTTTTTTTTTTTTTTTGTTCTTGGACGTTGATGCACTACGATCAGTACACTCAAGTGGCCCGTATGACACCAAGCACGTGCGTGATGAAAGTATAGAAAAAGAATTCGAGGAAGTAACTACTGGCGTGCTGCCAGATTGTTTGCTTGCAGATGCATAAGCTTGCATTTAGAGCCGTTTAAGTTTAATAGGTTTGCACTGCACCATGTTTGAAAATGGTTAAGATCTGTTTGTAAATCAGACTGGCAAGACGCGTCCGTACATTGCACACAAAGTTTGACGTCGTCCGCGTACATAAGTACTCTGGAGTTAGTCAGGACATTGGGCAGGTCGTTAATAAATAATGTAAACAACAGGGGACCCAAATGGCTTCGTTGCGGGACGCCAGAAGTAACCCTGAGAACATTAGATAAGGTGTTTTTAAATAAGACCCTTTCAGATAACTTGAGATCCAACTAAGAAGATCAACCGGAAATCCCATTAGGTCGAGTTTCCGAACAAGGAGAGAATGGTTGACAGAGTCGAATGCTTTACTGAAATCTACACAGGTGCTGCAAGTGAGGAGTAATGATTTTTTCGAAAAGTTTTGCGATGGCCGACAACTTAGAGATCCCTCTATAGTTATTGGAATCTGATTTGCTACCTTTTTTGTGGAGAGGAATAACAAGTGATTCCTTCCAAATAAGGGGAAAGTGGGAGGTTCCTAAGGACAAGGTTAACAATTTTGGAAGGGGATTGCACAGGGCGTCGGCACAATACCTAAGGACACAGCCAGGTATTCCGTCGGGACCAGGCGAATAAACGGGCTTTACACGGTGAAGATCTGAGAGGA
>VNJU01006373.1:0-19983 GCA_008042675.1 Drosophila seguyi | reverse complement strand
TAGCAATTTTTGAGCGCCAATAATGCGGTCATACTTTGTTGACACCCGGCAATATATTAAAGAATAAACACGTCCATCTATTGATGATATTAATAGTTGTCCCTTAGCTATTGGCATGCATTCCGGCTGCTGCGCCTGTCTTGAACAGCTCCCAGTAGATATTTAAGGAACTCGGATGATTGGAATTGAGTTCAGTGTCCCGTTCAGGAAGAAACATGATGGCACCAGTGGCCATTATAATGAAAGAGAAGCTGCGATTACCTGTACCAGTTGCATAACAAAATGCAATGGACCATTTACGATTGGCCTCTGCATTCTTATTGTTATTTTCATTTTTTATTCTTTTCGTCGACGCGTTATGGAAATACTAAAAGTGCACCTTCAAATAATCTCCTAAATCTTGCACCTTTCTAGTATTTTCGAATCTGAACTGGATACCGCTCTTCGAAACAGACCTCGGGGACAAGCTGTTCCAAACTATTTGCCTCTCGCTCTCTCTCACTGCTTTGGAACAGTTTTCTTCTGTCTGGATACCGTGCTTTACAAAAAACAAAATCATTTTCGGCGAATTTCAAATTCCGATTTTTTTTTATTTCCCTTTTAAAGCCCACCCAGTGATCTTTTGCAACTAGAGATGACAGAGTCGAATGTTTGTTTCACTAAGTTTAAATAACCTTACATTTGAATTGGCAAAAGAACAAATTGAAGTGAAAAAAGTAAAGGTTGTGAAAGACCGCACAATACGGGACTATAATAGCAAATACAGTTTTGCAAATTGAATTGGTATACATTGGTAAATGCGTGACATTTTAAACTTAACTATTATCTTTGCGTTTGGCTGTAATCAGTCAGGGGATTCTCTACAAAAATGAATCACTGAGGTAATGAAAATATACAGGTGTTCCTATGCAAATTGGTTATTCGATATTTCAGTCGTTCAGCGACTCCGAAGTTGCTAAAAATAACAACTCAATTATTGAAAACACAGTGTGTAAGTTATATTTTATTAAGTTTTGTACAGGAACATTTTTTTCTATGTAATCAAATTAATTAATTATTAAAAATTATGATTCATAAATTGTTAGACAAATATCATGGGGTATTCGCTTCATTTAGATACAGAAAGCGGCACTTTCGGAATGGCTTACCGGACGCTTTTTCAGAGCATACAAATAAAACTGTCTCACTGCGTCTTCTCATTTGAAGTGGATTCTTCTCAAGATATATAACGTCGGTTATATATAAGTAAAGCAATTTGGACATGAAATTAGGTAGCATAAATTTAATAAAATATAATAATATAAAATTAGTAATATAATAGTACAAATATAAACAAAAATATATTCGTCCATTATTTTTAAGTAAAGCAATTTTGACATGAAATTAGGTAATAATCGAAGATTTTTTTTCTTTTTTCTTCCTGGACTTGAATTGATTTTGATTGAAGCCTTTAAAAATAGGTGGTGAACAATTTATAGGGTCTTCCCACAGAGATACATCTGCTTTTCTCCCATAAGGTTTTGCCGTTGCGAAATTTTTTTTACTTTGTTCTCCATTCGTTGTCCATCAGAAGTTGATGTACTTTCTTTGCCGATAATTGGGCATTGGGTTTTCGGTGCAATTTTAAAATTCTTCTTCTTCTCTGTGAAATATTTAACCATTCCCCACGAAACTGTAAACAATTAAAATTGGAAATGTGCAAAAATCCAAGGAACTCGTCAGTGTTTACAATTTCTTCTTTTACGCAAAATGTCTCGAATTGCTACTATACTATATAAAACCTAATTAAACTTTGTTTTGAACAGATTCTTATCTTTACCACCATGCACGTTCTTCTGTGCATTTGCTCATTAAACATCATTAGAGAATCTCCAATCCCTCGATATCTAATTCATTTTAATGTAGTCCCAACCATGTCGGTCGCAATCTGCAGTTTTGTAGTTAACCAACTTCAATAGTTAGAATTCTATTCATTTTAGTTCTTCAGCTTGCATTTTAGCCATCTTTGTTTATGTTTTGAATGACCCACAGCTGTTCGAACAGTTGTTATCAGATGGTGGATGGAGCTGTTGCTATGTGGGAATCGGACTTTCATATCTGCAAAGAATTCAATCTATATATTCAATAATTCATGTTCATATTCCACTGCTAGATATCTCAAACTTTTTCGGGTATATTCCATATTTTCCATATTTTCATAAAAAAAAATGAGGTCATTCAAAATAACTGATGCCGACAATTTTAGATTTTCTACGAAATTTCCCATAAAGCTCGGTATCCGGCTCTTAAAGTTGTCACGCAGCGGGAAAATGTTTATTCTTTTGAAGTGTGACCGCTCCTTATACTTGTTGTTCGGCAATCATACTATTTTGACACCCAGCAATACTTCAAACAATAGACACGTTCATCTTTTGATGATATTCTCTTTAATGCAAATTAATGTAATTGCCTCCATCAAATTATTTAAGACGGTATTTCACTCCTGGATTCGACTTTTCTCCGCATTATTGTTCGTGGGGGCATCCGTGCTTTAAAATATTTAAAGGGCAGAGCGAGAGGCAAACATCGGGGACAGTCTGTTTTATTACATTTTTTATTCTTTTTCGCATCGCGCTATGGAAATACTAAACGTGTAGTATTTTGGAATCTGAACTGTATACCACCCTTCGAAACAGACCTCGGGGACAAGCTGTTTCAAACTATTTGCCTCTCGCTCTCTCTCACTGCTTTGGAACAGTTTTCGTCTGTGTGGATACCGTGCTTTAGCTTCGAACCCTTTTAAGAAATCTTCTACCTTCTTCTTCTGTGAAAAGAAAATCACGCGGCAAGTCCTTCGAGGCAAACACCCAGTAAAACTCGAACAATAGGAGCGCAAGATCTGAAGGTCTGTTCCCTGGTGGAACAAAAGCCTTGACGATCTCAAAAAAGCTGTGCGAAGGCTCTTTAAAAAAGCAAAGAGTGGTAGGGCCACATGGGACACTCTATAATAAAGAGTTAAAAAGGTCAAAAAGGGCCACGTGGCGTCAACACTGCGGGCAGATTTAATCTCTCCCGGAAGCTGGCAGGCTTCATAAAGCCCTTTCTAAGGACTACTCAAACGGCTTCTGCACGCTGAAAAAGCCAGATGGAATACACACAAATAGCTCGAAGGAAACGAGCAGCCTACTCCTGGTTACTCACTTTCCTGGGTGCGTGGCTATGGAGCAAAAACTCTCGGAGACTGAGACACCAACCTACCTCTCTGGGGCTGGAAAGTGCCCATACCTGCGCGTGGCTATGGTGGCAGACTCCAATGGGACTGAGGGAAGGAGACCCCCTATCGTAGGAACTGGGCTACAGTAGAAGTCGTGCTTATCCCAAAGGTTGGGAAGAAGGATTCCCAATTGCCTAAGTCGTATAGACTGATTAGTCTTAGCTTCTTCTTCCTGAAAACTATGGAAAAGATAATTGACCAGCACATCAGGGAGGTGAATCTCAAGCATCTTCCCCTTCACAAATACCAATATGCAGATCAAGTTGGTAAATCAACTGAGACTGCCATTCATTGCCTTACAACAACCATTGAAAACGGCCATTGTCCCATAACAGATAGCCCTAGTTGCCTTTTTAGACATCTCAGGAGCTTTTGACAACACGTCATATGAGGCTATTCGTCCCTCTCTAGTACGTAAAAATGTGTCCCCAAATGTCTTACGTGTATTTTGGAAATGCTTAAATCCAGAATCATAACTGTAGGAACCATGACATCGATCACAGCTACAAGGGGGTGCCCTCAAGGGGGAGTACTCTCTTCTCTCTTGTGGACTCTAGTCGTCGACGAGCTACTCTATAAGTTCAACAACATAGGGTTGATAGGGTGATGATCTAGTCAGCTACATAGTGGGCTGGCATGAGCAAACCATTTCGGACCGCATGCAGCAAGCCCTCAGTATAGCCAACAGTTGGTGTCAGGACAAAGGATAAGTAAAAGTCCATAAACCCGTCCAAAATGGTTCTAGTCCCATTTACTAAGAAAAGGCCTTTTTCTCTTACAAGACCAATTGGTCCACCATTGACTTTTCAGCTGAAACAATCTACTTAGGTGTCACACTCGACTCAAAGCTTAACTGGAACGCACCGTAAATAAAGCCACTCGAGCACACTTTGCTTGCAACAGGCTTTTCGGTAGAACATGGGGCCTAAGTCCCAAAATGATCTACTGGTCTTTTGACACCGTGGTAAAACCGATCTTAACCTATGCACGGCTTGCTTGATGGACGAAATCTACCCAGAAGACAGCTGCGGCTGCACTTACTTAATTACATCGACTGTTCTGAATTGGCATCGGACATGTCCCACTGCAGCACTGGGAGTCATAACTGGCACACCCCCTTTACCAATTACCATGAAAAAGAAGGCCTGCCTGGGGGCACTTCGCCTTCAAAACATCATCAACATAAAAAGTAATGATCTTACTGGGCATCTTAGGATTCTTGAACCCCTAAGAATGGAGCTCATTCTGCGCCTAACTGACAAACAGAAACCAAAACTTGTTTTCCACAGAAACTTCTCTGTAGTCCTCTACGCTAGGAATGAATGAAAAGCAAAATCAATATCTCTGCCCAGTGGATCACAATCATGGTACACTGACAGGTCGAAACTGGAAAACGGTGACACCGGGGCTGGTATTTTCGGACCAAGGTTCTACAAATACATAGCCATGGGAAAGTCGCCAACCATTTTCCAAGCAGAGATACACCCAATAGAAATCTGTGCTCGTGAATGCCTTCGCAGGAAAATGGAAGGCGCAAGGCTTTACATCTTCTCTGACATCTTTACGATCTCTTCCGGACTTGTAAAGAATTGTTTCCAGCAGCTGAATGCCCTTGCCTCCAAAAACATTTTGACGGTGGGTACCAGGGTATGAACGCCATATCGAAAGGAAACAACAAAGAAAAACTGCTCAGGATATGGGAGGAAGCGGAGATAAATCGTCACTGGACCGTCTGTGCAGGGATGAGACAAGCCAAACAATTTGTCGTCCCCCAGATGACGCGATTAAAACGCATCATCCTATCCTACAGGCCGTCACAAAAGATCTAACACACGGTCGCAGTGCAGCAAGGCCATTGTAATAATAATAATAATAATAGGGTATAACCTGATTATCCTGAAGAAGAAGCTAAAAAAAAGTTAGCTGTAAAAATGAAAAGTTTAAATAACCAATAAAACCTAGTACTAGCATACTAGCATTAATTTTCTAAAAGCAACAAAAGTCCATATAAGAAAACTGAGCAAAAAGTAGAAGGCATTTCTGACTTTTCGCTTTCGCGGGTACATAAGGTAGGCCGTCAGCCAGCGGGCGGACAGGGGGACCAACGGGTTAGAAATCACCTGCCGTAACTGTCTGCACCGTTGGAAGTGCAACTATATTCTCCCCATAAGCGCTTCTGGAAGCAGCTCACAGTAGGTCATGTCTCTGCTAAGGATGCTGACGAATGGTAGTCGGGCGGAAATTACCCAAATCCAAGGTCAAACAGCATATGTAGAGGGATGCGTGTCCAGGGGTAGCTGGACCCTAGTATAAACTCTGTTGGACCGGTCGACCCATCAGTTTCAACTAGGCTTATCACGGCATGCGGGCTCTGCCGTTTCGAACCATCCCCATACCTGCATACTGGTGGGAACAAAATGAATGATTATAATACAAACAAGACAAACTATAAGTGATTGCCAGACCTCAAAGGTGGTAGGGAGTGATCCCCGCACTAAAATGAGCTCGAAGAGGGTAAGTGGTCGAGTTCTCAAGAAGGAGGAGGAGAGCTCTTCTGAGCGCCTTCATCCGGAGGCCAGAGCTAATGGAAAGGGCGAACCAATGGGCTCGCCGAGCGGCGTGATCGGGTGAATGTCCTCCGACGTAACCGCGGGCGGCAGCTCCAGGAAGCTCGGCCCAGCAGTATCAGAGGAAGAAGACGCTCTATCACTAGCGGAGAAGAGCGGCCGTCATCCTCACGCGAGCCAACCCAGTCATGGAAGCGGAGCAAGCGGGTCTCATTAAATGGATGAAAGGTATCCTGCCAGACTTTCAGCCTGTCAAGGTGGGGAGGGCAGTTGCCCCCAAGGCCCACCAGCAGCATCTAGGCGGATCCCAACCTCCAGCGGCAGACTCTCAACAGCTGCTTTCAGCGAAACAGCTCTCGACCTTAGAACCAATTCCAAGAGTTTTGAGATCGAGTAGCAAAAAAGATTCAGGTGACGGTACCCCCGGTGATCTCCGTTTTGTCCCCTGGGGGTCTCAGATATTGCCCCTCAATGCCCTGCTAATTTTCCTGCCCATGGTGTCAAGCCGAGACTACAAGGAAGTACTCTTCCTTCGCCCGATCAGACAACTGCGGGAATAGAAACGTCAGGATCGACCGAGGAATTAGGACGACTATTGTCGACGTTCTCAAAATGGCAGATCACAGAAGGGAAGTAAAACAGAGACTAGCGGAACTAATAACGAAGCACAGGAGGGACAAAGCCCAGGTCAGAAATCACCGGCACTAATAATAATTAAGACCGAAGCACAAAAGGTGGACCCGTTTACGGAAAAAAACACAAAAATTGAGAAAAAAGTAGAAACAGAAATCGGGAACCGGATGCGGGCTGGGGTATCCAAAACCTAGGAACAAGCAACCCACTGGAATTTCTGAACAAGATGGAACAGTGGGCGGCCGGTTACGGAATTCAAAAAGACCAGCTCGTGCATATAATGCCGCTTATTTCGGTAGTAGCCGCGATCGACTGGTGGAATACCACACCGAATAAGAAATACCTGGGAAAACTAACAACAGAGCTCCTAGAGTACTTCCTGCCGCCAAGGTACGAGGAGAAGCTAGAAACACAAATCGCACAGCTACGACAACGAGAAACAGAGCCAGTGAGGGAATACGCAATGAGTTTGAGAAAACTAAAGGAATTTACAAGACTCACTGAAGAGGAGAAGCTCGACCGCATATATAGGAATTGTAGAAGCAAATTGAAACTATATACTCGGCGGTCAGGGTTCAAAACGCTGACGGAGTTCCTCGAACTGGCGGAAGAGGTGGAGGACATTAAATCAACCGAATGCCAAACGCAACTTCGACCAGATATCTGAAAACGATGCGGCGGGACATGCCATGCAGCCCGCAACTGTGGCAACCCACCTATTCTATCCTATTCTATTCTGCTGGATATGCGGACGGAACGGGATAAGGACAACGGAATGTTGCAGGGCAGGGCCGGGAAACGCCAGAGGCCTGAGCAGATGAAGCTGGCAGCTAACCTGCGATGGGTACCAGATAGTAGCCTGGATAAGAGTGGGGCCCGGACATCTAAAGACGTAGTAGACACGGGAGCATCTCGAAGCGCAATAAGTATAAGCAGATATCAGGATCTCAGAGCGCAAGGCAGATGGAATGGAGCTTGGTCAGAAATTACACTCGCTAACGGGTAAGACAGAGGACCGTAGGAAGATTCACGGCAGAATTCAGATTTGGAGGAAGAGCAATTGAGATGACGTTCCTGATACTGAGACAGGTTTCAGCTAGAAATCTACTAGGAATGAACTTCCTGGCCGGAGCGCACAGCCTACTACGGTGCGGAACGTTGGAATTGGAAAGGGAAAAAGACCAACCGAATAAGGGGACTGATGGTGAGCAGGAAGAACCGTCGAAGGAAGACGTTCAAAACTTCCTGGGCACGGAAAGGCAAGTATTTGAAAGGATGCACAGAGTAAGTAACACAGCGAAACACAAGATATACCTTAAAGATGACAGGCCTATAAAACAACGGTGTTACCCACGAAACCCAAAACTACACGCAATCATAAATGAACAGGTGGAAGGGTTATTAGCTATGGGAAGCCCGTAAGCTCGCCAGAGGTACTGGTAAAGAAGAAAAGCAATGAATGGAGGATGTGCATAGATTATCGACTGTTAAACGAGAAGGCCAAAAAGGACGCGTATCCGGTACCAAGGATGGATTTCATTTTGGACCAATTAAGAGAGGCACGTTTCATAAGTACGATAGACTTAAAGTCAGGGTACTGGCAGATCCCAATGGATCTTGGCTATACATTGAGGCATCAACAAGTACAAAATGTACTTGGAAGAGTCTCAAGTTACGGATCATATGGCGCTGCGATGGCTGAACTCGGTAGAAAGTCGGTCTGGAAGAGTGGCCAGGTGGTAATTAGGACTCCAATTGTTTCAATTCGAAGTCCAACGGAACGGACAAACAGGACAGTAAAGACAATAATCGCGTAGTTACCAGGAGACGAGCGAACCACATGGACGAACATGTGCCTGAGCTTATGCTGGCGTACAATAGTGGTAGGTCGGAAGCAACCAAATTCAGCCCCGCACAGCCAATATTTGGAAAGCAATTAAGGTTACCAAACACATTATTTGATACCGTAACAACTGGCTAAGGGCAGAGAATGTGGGAGCGAGGTGGAAAAGGCTGAACGAGATCAGAAAAGAAGCCACAACACACATGGAGGAGGCTGCGGAACAACAAACTCAACACTATAATCTACGTAAATGGGAGTGGAAGCCAGTGATCGAAGAATTGATTTGGTGCAAAACACATCACCTGTCAAAAGCAGCAGGCAAATTCAATGCCAAACTGGCCCCGAAATATGACGGCCCCTGGAAACTGTTAAAATTTGCACCTCCGGTAATATTGACCGTAAATGATCCGAAAACAAGGAAAACAAAACGCGTTTACATCGGGGACACGAAACCATATGTAGGGACACCCCAGAATCAGAGAATTCGCGCGCTTCAGTACTAGACATTACCCAAAATTCTACACTCAAATATTCACACTAACAAAAAACATTTTACAACACACACTTAACACTAAACAGCTGCCTTGACAATAGGGTTAGCGGCGATGCGGAAATTCCGCGAACGAATTGCAGCAGCAACCACAAGAGCACGAGTGGTGGAGCCGGCACCAATGACAGGTGGGGCGCGCAAGAGGACGGCACCGGCAAAGATGGGTCAGCACACAGCCACCAAAGAGGCCGACAAAACTCCACCGGCGAAGGTAACAAAGGCACAAACCACAGGAGGAAAAGCAAGGATTGCGCACAATACACGGGAGCAAAAACGGCCCGGGGCACGGATGCCGGAATGCCCGATCATGGAAAAGCTCCGGCGGAACCAAGGCCAATGGCGCCACCAGGAATGCAACAACAGGCAATACCGGATCGGCATTTTCAGGCGCACAGCTACGTGTAACCCGGCCTCCACTCACATCGCCCCCAGCACAAACCGAGGCAGAAACTCGGCCGAAAGCAGCAGCTCACCGGCAAGCTTCTACAACTCCGCGTGCGCAGCCGCACAAATCGGCGCAGAAGCGCAACCACAGGAGTCGCTAGAAAACGGGCAGGAGGCACACCTTGGACTCTCGCTATCACCGGATCGAGACGTTCTAACAAACCACTCGGAAGCAACGAACGCCTGGCGATGGCAGATACCGACGGGAGCACAGCTGTCGGAACGGGCAATCGAGGAGATGCAGCGACGCCTCGCGGCCAAGAAAAACGGTCGGCAGCAGATATGCTTGATACAAGATGGCGAAACCACTTGGCGGGTACTCTTCACGCGGGAACCTGGTCAACGTGAAGAAGTACCGGGAGTTTTAAAGGTGGGGGGAACGTGACGCTGAGGGCGGACAATAGAAATATCGCCGTCCCGGATATAGAAGGTGCTTGCCAAAACATTCATCCAGGCTCAATCACGTCGGCACTGACTAAGCTGAGGCTTGATCAACACACAGTGTGTCTCATCGACCACTGGGGGGGTCAACCATCTCCAGACAAGTCAACAGAGGTACACGCAAGGGCGAAGTCCTCTCCCCTCTTCCATGGAATGTGCCGGTCAACGGTAGGAGGACCTACGCGGACGATGTGGCTTGGCGTTCACGGCAAAATTCCAGCTAAATTCCCCTCTGTGATAGGATGAGCGGCAGCCTTTGGTTTCTGGCGGATTGGAATGGGAGTAAGGCCAGCGATGACCAAACTGGTCCTTTTTACGAGGAAATACAAATTTCCCGAAATGATACCCTCTAAGCACTGCTGGGTACCACTCCCCTTCAAAAACAGGAGAAGTATCTAGGTCTTATCCTGGACAGAAAAGTCGATTGCTCCCTTAACACGGACGACCACTCCATGAGACGCCTTGGACGTTCTCATGGACATCCAATTAAAATTATGGGAGAGATGACCGCGATACTCTCGGTCTCGGGCCTGTGGAGGTCGAGTTTCGAGCACACGAATCTTGGCTGTGCTCCACTCCTTATTGAGGGGAACACACTTATACGGAACACCCCACCACTCCCTTCCAGGTTTCCATTCCCGACAGAACGGAATGGAACCTAGGACCACCTGGACCTCTGGGGTCCCTTCATATCTTCACGAATGGCTTAAAATTAGACGGCCGGGTGGGGGAAGGTATCTACTCTGAAACACCTGGGATTAAACGTCTCGTTTAGGCTACCCGACTACTCTAGCGTTTTGCATATTCTCGGATGGTCAGGCTGCCCTGAAATCACTTGAAGCTATCTCTTCAAACTCAAAGTCTATCAACGCCTGCCGCAGTTCTCTTCACGAGATGGCGGAGCAGTACGACCTCCACCTCATCTGGATCCAAGGACATAGGGCATCGAGGGTAACTGCGCTGCCGATGAGCTGGCCCGGCAGGGTACAACGTCCCCTCTTCAGCCGGAAAACGAATGCGTCCAGGCTGTCGGTGCACCACAACGACTTCCGTAGAAGCTTTAGGGAGGAGGAGGAGACCGTGCATTACCTCCTCTGCCACTGCACGGCCCTAAGCAGACGGAGACTGCAGTACCTGGGTAGATACCCCGATTCATCCAAGGATCGCGCTGGTCCTTTCTTATGTAGGATTGGTCATCGGCCCAGGAGAACCTGCAGTTGACAGGGATCTAAGCCTACGCGGCATCATAAAGAGCGTCCTAAGGCTCAAGTGGACGGCCCGGCTCTGCGAGCCGACCGTCACCGCCCTAACCTAACCTGACAGGTAAAAGTTTTGCAAGATCATGAAACTGACCAGTTATGATTTCGAAACAAAATAAATGAATATCTTTCGAAAGCAAATGTGATAGCAAAATTCATGAAGAAAAATTTTCTAGAGTGGACAAATTTTCTTCTCGCAAGAATAAAGATGCTAAGTGCTGTAAGTCTAAAGACCGCGATTCGAAATTTCACCCAAAAATGCATTTAAATTCGATTTTAAATATAAATTTATTAAGTTTGTATATAAAAAACAGCTAAACGCGTTAAAATGACCCTCGTCTGTCTTTTCAAACAGTTTTCTGAGAGAAATATATAGCAATTGCGCTCAAAGCTTTTCGAAAAGGGTGAAGTAAAGTTTGGTATCCAGTTCTTAAATCTGTTTTTTAGCAGAAATGTGTATACTTTAGAAGTGTGATCGCTCTTTCCACTTGTTTGTGAGTGCAAATGATGCGGTCAGACTTTGTTGACAATCAGAAATATATAAAACACAATGCACGTTCATCTTTTGATGATTCGGTTTAGAACAATAATGGTCCCTAAGCTATAGTCTGTGTTCTGGCAGTTGCGCCTGTGACGAAGTCACAAAACCAAGCTACTGTAAATATATACATATATACATATATTCATAAAACTAACCAAGTGTAGCGGCAAGAAGCCGACGCACTCAAACCACGCATAAGCCTCACTCATTCACCCGCGCAGTCACTCAGCAGCACGCCGGCAAAGTCACTCAAAAACGCACAAAAGCTACTCGCCCCGCGCGCACCCCTTCATCCGCACTGGCCCACTCACTCGCTCACCCGAGTACCCGATCGCCGCCAAAGGCGTCGGCAAGAGCCGACAGCCGACAAGGGGAGCAGAGCAAAGCAGAGCAAAGCTTACTGTACCCCGGCAAGGGAAAAGTACAGCGACGCTGGCAAGCGCCGGGCAAAAGCTGAGCGACGACGCATGCGCACTAAAGTGGAGAGAGCCACGCTGCCTCGTGATTGGCAGCAGGAGAAAAACAGAGTACAGGACCCGCTTGAGGGAGAACCCAGCGCCCCGAGAAGCAGCGTCGGGTGAGCCATGGGCACGGGCCAGGAGGTGTGGATGAGTGTGTGTGGCGGCGGGTCCCACGGTGTGGGCCCCCGCATTTTCTAAGTGCCAGTCCCCGGCAGAATAGTTATTAGAGGCTTTCAATAAAACATCGATCTACCCCAAAGCATTTCATTTCATTGCGCTCCGCTGACCTTCATTTCCGTTTTCGCCCCGTTCCGCTCGCCCCTGCCACCGATAAGCGGTTTCAGGTCCCTTTCCCCTTTGGAGTCCTGGTCGTCTCAGAAAATAAATTCTGTGAGGACCTCTGGGCCGCTGAGGTTTCACCCCAGCCATAGACGCTTCCTCACATGGCGCCCGAACAGGGACTGGCCAGGACACAAAGAACATTTTTCATCCCGGCGAATTAAAACCCGCCGGCCGATATCTGATCGTTTTTGGGTTAAAACAGCAATTTCTCAGGGAGAACCGTTGTGAAGTATACCGATGTAAACTATATACAGCCACGACGACAAAGTGAAGGAGAGAGAGACGGGGAAAAAACTTTCCGTCGACCACGTAAAATTTTCGGCGCCGGCCAAACACCACAGCTTCGCAGCGTCGAAGGCCGCCCCTACGTAGCTGCCTGCGCGGACCGCGCTGCCGCTAGGCGGGGCCTATATACAGGGCTTTTACCTCCGCTGGGAGGGGGACTTCACGGTACACCTCGTCGGGAACACATCGAATCGAATCAATCCGCGCACTCGTATTTTTCGGCATTGACCTTTACTAACCACGCGATTATCCTTGCCATCAGCCGTGAATCCTCGATAACTGCGATTGTCCTTGTCCATCGGGAAGGACCTCAGCCGTGAACTCTCGCCCATCTCGATAAGAAAACAAAAATAAAAATAACTAAATAAATAAAACACAATAATAAATAAATATATATACGCCTGGAATCCTGCGAGATCCCCACCGGTCATAAATCCTTGCCTAACACGGATCCAATCCTTGCCAACATGGGAGCCACCCTGGTCGAAAGGATGACCAAGTGGGGCCTTTCATTTGATAGGACGACGGATCCACTGGGACTTATCGAACGCATTGAGAAGCGCGCCGACACTTGCCGGCTCGACCGGAAGTATTTGGCCCGAGCCCTAGTAGTGCTGCTGTCCGGACGAGCGGAAGGCTGGTTCCGCACCAACGGACTCCAGGGAGCCAGCTAAGCCGAAGTTCGCCGCGAGTTTTTGGATTTTTTTTCTGCCGCTACCATCAGAGATTGGGCGACGAGATCCGGACCCACTTCCAGAAGCCCAACGATCCCTTCAAGGAAAACTTGATCGACATCAAGTTGCAGATGCGCCAGGCGGGATTCTCTCCAGACCGGGAACTGGAGAGGATATACGACAACATGCTCCCGGAGAAACAGTTGTTTGCCCGGAGACAGGATTTCCGCACCCTGGCGGAGCTGATCCGTCTGATAGCGGACTACGAAGTGACGCGCAGCCGGAGAGAACAGGCCCCGGAGTATCGACCCTGGCAGACAAGACCAACACTTGGCCGGTCCACGACGGAAGTGGACCGAAGGACCCGCCGGGGTCCAGTCGCGCCGCCGCCAGGGAACCCGCCCAACGGACTCCGGACCCGGAACGAGAATGCGGCCCAGAGCGCAGCCGCCACAGCGGTCATGGACCCAATCATCAATCGCGCCGCCTGCCGCAACTGTTCCCAACCAGGGCACTTCCTGGGAGAATGTCGGAACCCTCGTCTCCTCCTCTGCTGGGATTGTGGCCGGCGAGAAATTCGAACGGTGGACTGCTGCCGGCGACAAGCTCCGGGAAACGGGAACTCGTGAGACCGGGGATCACCCGAGGAACCCGCCAGCCCCAGGGAGCCATTAAAAGGTACCCTCCACGAACACCAGGGACGCATCCGCGCCGCCCTTACTATGGAAGGGCGAGGATCCGTAGCTACCCTGGACACCGGAGCTTCTCATAGTTTCATCAGCGAGGATGTAGCCAAAGAGCTAGGCTCCCGAGCAAACATGCCGCGGCCGGCCCCCAGACGTTCTCGAATACCTACGCTCCGAGCCCTGCTTCGGGCTACAGGGCCAGGGATCAACCCAGACGCAGCCAGCCCGGACCCGACCGAAAAGGGGAGCAGCATGCCCCTAAAGGCACCAACATCCAGTCTTCTGACCAAACCACGGTGGAAAACCCACCACCCAGTTGGAGCCATGTCCTTCCCGTGGCCGATGCCACCGCCGTGCAGCGGAACCCTTTCCGTACTCCCAAGAAACGCGTATACTTTCTGGACGCGTCGAGGGAACGCCGGAGCACCACCCTCCCCTCCATGCGGAGCCGTATGCTTAGCGGGTCACGACTGCGGGCGTCACAGCTCGACCGAGCCAGAAGGAGCCTACAACTCATAGATACCCAGAACCCTGGGTAGAAGAACGATAAATGGCATTGTTTGACACCCTCACCGGAGTGTCACATATAGCGGAGCACCGGATCATCATGCGCAACGACCGACCACTGAAACAGCGTTATTTCCTTCGGAACCCGGCTATGAGGGCCGTCATCGACAAACAAATCAACGAACTCCTTCGTGACGGACGGATCCAGCCATCAAAAAGCCCTTACAGTGCACCCATCGTGATAGCGGCCAAGAAAATGGCGACGTCCGCATGTGTGTGGTAGCCCCGGAGAGCAGAGAATGCACGGCTTTCACCATGATGCCGTTCGGCCTACATTCGGCACCCGCCACCTTCCAGCGCGCCCTGGACACAGTCATCGGACCTGATATGGGACCCCACGCGTTCGCATATATGGATGACATCATCGTCATCGGATCAACCTTGGAGGAACACACAGCCAATCTACAGGAGGTTTTCCGGCGCCTGCGCAGCGTGAATCTACGGCTGAATCGGGGGAACTGCCACTTCTTCCAGCGAATCCACACGGATCCAGACTACGTGGCGGCGATCCGCAAACTAAAGCCCCCAACCTGCCTACGGGAGCTCCGGAGATGCCTGGGAATCGCCTACTGGTACCGCCGCTTTGTTCCCAACTTCACCGATGTTGTGGAGCCCATGACATTGCTACTGAAGAAGGGCCAAAAGTGGGAGAGGGCGCAGAAACAGGATCTCGCTCTCCAGGAGTTGAAGACACTATTGACGGAAGCCCCAATTCTGGCGTGCCCGGACTTCAGCCAGAAGTTCGTGTTACAGACGGATGCCAGCTAGAACGGCATTGGAGTCGGGCTCACCTAGGACCTCGATGGACAGGAAAGAGTCATCGCCTACGCGAGCCGCCGACTCAACACCGCGGAGAGGAATTACTCGGTGACCGAGAAGGAGTGTCTCGCCATAGTGTGGGCCATCCGCAAGATGCAGTGTTACATCGAGGGTTACCGGATCGACGTTCTCACTGATCATCAATCCCTGAAATGGCTAAACTCAATAGATGACCCAATTGGACGAATCGCACGCTGGGCCCTCGATTTACAGCAATTCCAGTACGATGTCCACTACCGGAAAGGGGCTCAGAACCTGGTGGCTGATGCCCTTTCTCGCCATCCGCTGCCCACGGCCCTGCAAGCCCAGGTGCGAGGATGCTCCAGACCGAACCTGCGAAGTTCCCGGGCTACCGAGAGGAGAATGGCCAGCTATATCGGCGCATCGGACTACGACCGGAAGAAGAGGAGTACACGCCATGGAAACTCTGCGTTGAAAGTGACTACCGCCAGCGGGTCCTCGAGGAGTGCCATGCTCACCCCACCGCTGGACACTTGGGAATCCGGAAGCCCAGTAATCATGTGACCCAACGCTACTATTGGTCGGGTCTATTTCGTGAGTTCGCCCGCTATGTCCGCCGTTGCCCAAGTTGTCAAAATCTGTCCTTAGCAGATTCAGGGTCCCTCAGACCCTCGTGTGTGATAATGGTACCCAGTTTACGGGACGCTCGTTCAAGGGTTTCTGCAAGTCGCTGGGCATGGAGCTGTAGCATACAGCCCCGTACACTCCAAGGCCAAACCCAACCGAGAGGGCCAACCGAACGATCAAGTAGATTGCCCAATATCTGGATGGGGGCCAACAAAACGGATGGGACCCGCTGCTGCCGGAAATATCCCTGGTCATCAATAGCAGCATTTCCGATACCACGGGATTCAGCCCGGCGTTCCTGACGCAAGGACGAGAACCACAGCTACCGGGGACCCTATACGATGAGATCACACCAGGGAGGGGCACGACGGAGGTGGCTCCAGCCGAACGTAACAAAATGCTGGGGACCATCTTCGACGTCGTGCGAACAACGCCGAGCACGCCGCAGCAGACCAAAGACGACACTACAACCTACGCCGAAGGACATCGCGACTCCCAGTCGGGTCATTGGTACTCATGAAACATCACACCTTGTCCAAAGCCGCCGACCAGCTGGCGACCGCAAAGTACGAAGGACCCTCCGGGACCCGAAGTTCCCGTCACCCAGCATAGTACAGCTCATCGAACCCGGCAGCCGCCGGCGAAGGGCTGCGAGCCTGAATCAACTAAAACCCTATCACGACGCCCCGCAATGCGGCAACTGCGCCAGGCTATAGCTGCATTGGGTCCTGTTCTACGCCAGTTGGGTCCCTTCCTGCGCCCACTTATCGACGCAGCTACCGCGACAGTTCACGATCGAGACCTCGCAACACATCAAATATGCCTGATGCTCCCCCATCTGGACCACCTTCTACCGCAGCTGGATTCTGTCCGGCACCACCGAAACCGCATACGTCCACCCGGCTGTAACGTAGGATGGCAACGGCTGGACCGAATCTAACTCCGACTGGACGCCGCCTGGTCTTCGACTTGCGACCCGCCCGGGTCGCGCAGCCGCTGCCAGGATCCCGCGCCCTGCGCCCACATCGCGCCTTCGCGCCTTCAATACCAGGGCCTGCGCCGCCGCTGCCAGGATCCCGCACCCTGCGCCCTGCGCCCCGCATTGCGCCTGCAACGCTCCGGAGCGGCGCCTGCATCCCTCGCCGCCACCGCCAAGACGCACACCAACCGCCGGCACCATCGTCGCCCGGATCCTGCGTCCTTCGCCGCCGCCGCCGGCAAAAACGTTTTTTCTAGATTTAGGCCAAGGGCAACAGAGTTCCGGGTCTCGCGTCGTTTGTGTCGCGTGTTTTTTTCTTTTGGTAATAACGTGTCCCAGCAGGAGAAAAACAGAGTACAGGACCCGCTTGAGGGAGAACCCAGCGCCCCGAGAAGCAGCGTCGGGTGAGCCATGGGCACGGGCAGGAGGTGTGGATGAGTGTGTGTGTCGGCGGGTCCTACGGCGTGGGCCCCCGCATTTTCTAAGTGCCGGTTCCCGGCAGAATAGTAATTAGAGGCTTTGAATAAAACATCGATCTACCCCAAAGCTTTTCATTTCATTGCGCTCCGCTGACCTTCATTTCGCAATAAACGCAATAATACATTTTAACTTCATTGATATTTTTATTGTGATTTTTATATAATGTATAACCGAAATTTTTTTGTTTTCGGTGGGAATGCTTTAATGAAAGCAAAACCGTAATAAGATTATAACTTCCTATAATGAATATAACACAGGTATTTTTTCCTTAATTGGAGGAAACACAAAAAACACTCATGAAATAGTTGTTGTTGTTATTTAGGCATTTGTTATTTTTTTTTTCCATCGGATATGCACACAAGCAGCAAAAATAGGACGTTGTAGCCTTTTACATACATATATATATATGTACATCATCTGCATCCTTTATTACAATTCTCTGTTCTGTTCCCTATGTCAAGGCTTCAGAGAGTACGATAATTACATTAAGACGTTGTCCCTGAAATATATGCTACCGCGCGACATTCACTCGACTTCAGTTCGTTATCGGAAAATATATATATATTATCTATTTTCCATATAACACATACGCATTAATATGTATATACTTTGTCAAGATGCATACATCATATGAGTTTTGAATGCACACATATTACATTATATACCTTGCTGAGAATTTCTATATTTCCATGTTAAGAATCAAGAGTCAAACCACTTTTACTTAAATAGGAAGGTAATGCTTGCTTGCTTTTAAGTAGTACTTTTTTTTGACAGCTGATGCTTACTATATCTTTGAATAAATGTTAACTTACACATATACAAGTTGTTTAGATCTCTATGAACGCGATGAAGAAAAATAAATCTACGGGCATCATACAAAAAAGTCTAAGTCCATTTTCGTCTATCAGTCGGATCCATATTTTATATATATATATATAATATATAATATATATATATATATATATATATATATACATTATATATATATATTTATATTTATATTTTTCTTCTTCACAACATGGTCTTTACTTTTGAATCATTTTGAAGCTTTTGTTGGGTGTGTGTATGTGTTTTATAGTCACAGAATGCGATATAGTCAAAGATGACAATTTTAATCATCAACAATGGAATATACGAGAGATACATAATCAAAGTCCGCTTCTCGGCCGGATGGTCTTGTAGCTTGATTTTGGTTAGTTTGGCGCCATTGCGAATTATTTGTGCTGCTGCTGCTGTTGGCTACATTGCTAGAAGCGTTTCCACTACTCTTTGAACCAGAAACGGTGTTTCCACTTCCCACCGATCCACCGCCACTATTTATTACATTTCCCGAACTCGTTACTGAGCTAGTTACACTTGAAACACTTGAAACATTCCCACCTCCACCAGCAGTAGAATTAAGTAGATTCGAATTGTTAACACTAGAGTTGGGGTTCGCGTTGCTACCAGAAGCACCGTTCCCACTGTTACTGCTATTGCCATTGCCGCTGTTGCCATTTCCGTTGGTGCTGGCGCTGCTGCTGTTTGACTGAGCCGAGGTGTTTGTATTACTTCCAACACTCGAGTTTACCGAGGGGGAAGTTCCTTGCTGTTGTGGTAAATGCTGCATTATGTTCTGCACTTCGTTATCGCTCGGAGATTCGGCAAATATAGTTGTGTTGGCCAGAACACAATTGTTTAAAGCCATTTGCGCTTTATTGGCCTCTTCGCGCGTTGTATATTTACATAAGGCAATACCTTGGTTTAGATACAAATGAAAACTTACAAGGGGACCATGCTGCATACACAATGTACGTAATGTGGGGCCATCAATCTGAAAAAGTAGATCTTAAGGTTAGTAATAGTCCGAAATTAAGTTAATAAAGTTTTAAATTAATTAAAAATTAGGTATACATTTAAAATTATAAGTTACAAAACATAACGTCAAATTATTGTTTTTTTTCTTCTGCTTCTAAATCCTGGTTTCATATGATACATTTTCTGAAAGTAACAAAAGTCCATATAAAACAATAAAGGAAGCTTACTTCGACATGCCCAAGTTTAAATACCCTTGCAATAAGTAAAATAAGAATAATTTTCTTAATTATCGCTTTCTCAGGTACTGACCAGAGGTCGGAACCGGTGCCTGATTTGAGCACTACAAGTATACTCGCATAAAAAGCGGTGGCGGTGTTACTCACACCGCATCAAATGTGGTTGCGGTGTTACTCACACCGCATAATATGCGGTTGCAGTATTTTATCACCGCAAAGTCTGTGTGTAAGACACAGACAATACACAACAATTTGCGGTGAAATAAGACACACTCAAAAATATACTCTGTCTCTTTCACTTGCGGAAATTCTGTAAGTCGCCCACCGCCTAGCAGAATACACATGCCTAAAATCGACCAAGGCCAATGTCACACACGCAAAATATTTACAATTTGCTAGAAAATAATTTAAAGCTTAAAGTTGCTTTTGCATATTTCCTTTCGATCTCCTTTTTAAAACCTTTGCAATGGCACCAAAAATGTTTGTGTTGTTTTTGCACACACAATTATATATGTATACTCCGCTTACACGAGTAAAA
>VNJU01006372.1:0-26799 GCA_008042675.1 Drosophila seguyi | reverse complement strand
ATGAGGCTCAGTTGATGTGCTCCCTCATCCAGGGCTCCGAAGCTGAGCAGGTGGGACTTGAGCACTACGATGTGGGCCGGATTGCCATTCTTGAGTTTGCGAAGTGCTACAAGGAGGTCTGCGAAAAAATATTGAGCTTACCTTAGAACAGTCACTCCTATCCGCTCATTTTCAAAGGATTAATATGTTTACAAGGATAAACTAAGACCTTAAATAAAAGCATTCAGCTTTTAGCTCAGCTTACAAAGTTTCCTGAACTTAAGTGAGATGCTCGGGTGAGGAGGCTACCAATCGGGCGACTGGAAGATCAGCTCCGTAACAAGAATGCCAAAGCTCGCTTAAAATTTGTTAAAAATCAGACAAATTTGAACATTGACGATTGGAAACGAGTTGTGTGGTCTGATGAGTCTTAAACTTTAACCGTTTTTAGAGTTAAGAGGACATTCTTGTCGGCTAGCACAGGCCCATTGTTTTTACACTCGATATGAATCCGAAGTCCTAAAATGCTCTTCTAGCAGTCGATTCGCCAACATTTCTGTTTACGACCAGACGACAATCACCTTTTGGTGTTAAAAGCTTGTTTTTTCGCATTTCGGACACGATTAGACGAATATCTGAGGCCTTCAATAATTTTTCCGGGTTGAGAATTGAGACCTGGGGGCAAGCTTTTCCCCAGACCACCGAGGGAATGGCTAAAACCAAGCTTCTCTCCACCACTCGACATTCCTGCACACGAACAACTTTTGCGCGACAAATTCATTGTTCCCACTTTCGCTTCTTTCAGTGCATCACAACCCCTATCTCCTCTTCGTCGGTCGCAGAATTTCCAGCACTTAAATAAATGTATGAAAATATGCAAGTATTCCGAGTGCTGGCAATTGTCGGTCTTTTTTCCAACTCGCAGCACTCTGATAAAAATGCTTATTCCCAACAAATGCCAAGAAGTGAAGATAGTTTTAGGACACCGAAGATTGCATACCTTTAGAACAGTTTTAAATCGTATTTAAATCACTATATCGAGGAGAAGATGCATATTAGTGAAAAAAATTAGATTTCAATATATTTCCATTCATGTTTCGATAGTTTCTATGACTGACTGACATGAGCACTATCCGGAGTAGAGAAAGACTATTGGCAAATCTATATGCATAATTTAGAAATTTTTAATTACGAATCTTTTAAATAGGGCCTGATAAATTTACCTTTTTAATAAGCAGACTTCTGACTTTAGGTTTTATTACCCTTTCAAGGGTGTTCAGTAAGGAGTGGAATCAGTTTAAGTGCCGGATAAGTTGGTCAGCTACAGTATGAATTTAAATTTCCAAGAAGTAAGTGCAATCAAAGGAAATGCAATATCTTAGAGGGCCACTGGCTGTGGGTTTAAGATTTCCGCTGAATGAAATTGCTTGAATTATTTGGGAGTTAATCGATGTGTTAACTGTCCTTGCGTTTATCTCTTAACTTATCCTGGGTTACCGAAACGTAAATTTCAATAAATGATATAAATAAAAACATTTATATTTCTTAATTTAATTAACAAAATGGGTTCAATATTTTACTCTCTGAATAAATTATAAATTGGCAATTTATAGAGCTGTCTGGAGTCACAGCATCCGCCCTGATCCTGTAACGCTGATCCCGTTTAAGAGACACTTTCAATCAGTCTGCGGTAAATCACAGAACTCAAATAACATGGCTGTTTATTACATTCCAGGCCAAAAAGACAACAACGACGTTAACTAAAATGAACAAAGCGTAGGTGGGCCTGGGAAAATAGCTTAATCCGGGTGGAAAACCAAACGCAAAACCAATCTCCAACTTGTCGCTGTACCAAGGCGGCTAATGGGAAGCTACCTCGGGTAATGGCTGGTAATTATCCCTAATTAGTTGTAAAATATTGAAGCGAAAGTATTCGCTTTTCCGCTTCCTAAAAACCTAGAAAAAGGGGGAGAGAGGGGGCCATTAGCGAAAACTTTTCCTTAATTATGATTGGGATATTAATGACACTTTGCTTTACCCAGAAAAATAAACGAAATTCAATTTCATCTGCGTACCAACATTTTATGATAAATTGTCGCTGTTTCCACACTTGAGTTTCCACATTTACCCCGCTTAATGCCGTTTTTACAAGTCCAAAAATAATTACCACACTAAACGCATTACGTATACGCAACCGGGTGAGGCGGAGATAATGAATGCCGGAGAACTACGGTCCCTCTGCATTTTCCACGAAATTTCTGCCATGAAAGTTTAGTTTCTAATTAGTGAAATTTGTGTGAGTCCTGTTATACTTTGTGGAAAATTATAAACTCAATTAGTGTTTGTATATTATAAGTATTATAGGTAAAGTTTTAAGTACATATTTATTTATTTACTGTTTAGATCTTTCTATATATTATGTTTGTAGTCATATAGAATTTGCTATATACGAATGCACTTACTTTGCAATATTCTTCAAGTGTTCTTCTTTTGAATAAAGCATTTAGCCTTACCTTATTTTTATTTATTCATATTCATTGGGTCTAGCTTAAATAAGTTCACTATTTTCAATGGTGTATTTATGATTGGGAATTAGACATTTTTATAGCTTTGCCTTAATTATTAACTTAACAAGTGTATTCGAAATTAAAAAAGAATCACAGAAATGTTACAACTTCAATTGAATCCATTGTAAGACTCGATCATAAATCTTTTAAATATGTAATAAAGTAAAAGCTTTTCTCCCCTTTCCAAAGATTGCTCACAAATTTATTGAACGACTAAGGACACGCCCACTAACGACAAAGGGCATTGTTTTTTTGTCGCAGGACACGCGCAACCAGGTTGGTTTCAGGTGGGTTTCAAGGCAGCTCCGGGTGGTCGTGGGTGTGGGTGTGGTCTGCCAGAGCCAAGCTGCTTAAGGGACATGCAAAAACAGGAGGAACTGACAGTGAAGAAAGTGGAAAGTGGAGGAGGCAAAGGATGCTTTCAGGCGAGAGTCACGCGACAAGTGGGTTGGCTTTCACCCATCGTGGTACACTGAAAGAATCCTTTCCTTCAATTTATTGTTTAGTTTTGTTCTTAGAAATGAAAAACAATTTAATGAGGAAATTAAAAATTAAAGCAAAGAGAGAAAATAACGAGAATAATTGCTAAGGATAATTATTTGTAAAAGAAATGATTTTTTTAATTTTCCAACCCGTCATATATGTATGAGTGATATAGGCTATAACTCTGAGATATATTTAAAAGCAACGAAACTGTTTTTTAAGTAGGCAAATAATGCTCAAAGAAAGTCCTGTGCTCCTTGCCAACTTGTGGCAAAAACTATAATTCCTCCTGCAGGAATGCCAATAATAATATCACGTTTTTACTAGCCTTTATGATTTATCAAAGAGTAAAGTATTTTAAGCGGTGTACCACCACCATCACTTAAAGAGCGTCACTTGTCCATCTGAACTTTCAGCCCACCAGCTGCTTTTCCCGTCAACTTGCTAAACTGCAGTAGAATGCCAGGGGTGTAGCGGTTATGGAGGAGTGGGGAAAGCGGAAAAGCCGGCGCTGCAGACAGCTTTTTGGCATCCAACATCTTCCCCCAGTCTCCCAGCTTTCCTCTTATTCCTTTTCTGCTTTTCCTGGCAGACAGCAGCGACATCAGCTAATTAAAGTAGTATGCAAGCATCTCAGCTTAAGTGCAGTTTTCCAGGGAAAGTGTTTTTCTTTTCCGGCCAAAATGGGCTGCCGCAAGTGAACCGCTTAGAAGAAAGTTGAAGGAAAAGCGTTTTGTGAGCGAGAGAAAGTTTTCCTCGGATAAAACTTAAGGGATCATCAAGTAGATGAATGGAAGATGAGAAATTCAAAGAGTATAATGTTGAACGAGGTTTTCAATTTATTTGCATTCACCGTAGAAAACAGATTAGGCCCGTTCCGAGCACACTTCTCCGGAAACTTAAAGGGAAAATGCTAAGGGAAAGCGTTTGGCCAAAGCTTCTCGTATTAAATGAGCAAATAGTCACAATCTCACAAGACGTACACTTTGAACTTTTTGAATATGTTTTGCTGAATTATCCTCAGCAAAGGCAAGTTTGCGAAGATCACTGTGCTTTTCTCTCTCAGACAAATCGCCCTGCAACATGCCACAAGTTTCGCATTTTATTTCTTTGCTGGTAAGGGTAGAAAAGTGAAATATGTCATTATTTTTGCTATACTTCTTTCGGGAAAGAACCCGGTGCACAGTGCAAACGGCTGATAAGAAATTGGTTTATAGACGAAAATCGCTTCTCAGACATACTTTGACCGTAGCAGTACCCATGAACCCCATTAAAAGTTGAACCCCACTTTAAAGCCGCTTGAAATTTGATTGGTTTTTATGAGCTGAAAAAAAGGAAGACAGTGAAATTACACTTCTTCCGCTTCTCACACTTTCATGCATATATCACATACATTCAGGGAAGTAAGAAAAAAAATAAAACAGCACGCAAATAGCGTCACAGATGTAAGCCAAAGTAATTAAATCAAATTAAATCAAATTGATTAAATTACTTATTTGGCAACAAGAATGCAGCACGGGAAATGTTGTCCTCTGTTTCTGCTCGGGCAGAAAGAGAAGGGTGGCGTTTTGCTCGGCCAACTCAACTGGAAAAAAGCAAATTCAATTTAGACCTGCCACGCCCAAGCACAAAGAAAAGCCGCGAAAAAATTTGGGATGCGCTCAACGTGGCGTATGAGTGATGCGATCCGATGGTGGCTTCGAAACATGGGCGGTGCGTGGGGCGTGGCACTTCTAGGGACCTTTTGAAGGGTGCAATGGTGCCCGACATAATGTATGTGAAATCAAAAATCACATTAAGTGCCGGGGGTGTGGAGTGGGGTAGGAAGGTTGCTGAGCAAGGGGAGGAGGCGCAGGTGGTTTTTTTGAACCAAACCATGAATACTCATAGAGATTTTCACATATAATTGACTTTACTTGCAAGAAAACAAGCAAAAACTCACCGAGTAGCCCTCGTTTGCAGCCAGTTCACCTCTGGCCAGCGCTCAGCTTCTACATCACAGGCTTGCAAGTTCCCTAGGACTTGGTTTCCATCTCTTCGTCCTCCCATTCACTTATTTATCGCCGCACGGGGCGAGTCCCTAAAGGAGCTGGCGGTGACATCCTGAGGCTGCTCTTTGTGGCACCGTCCTTGGCTGCTTTACATAAGCAGCGCTGTGTTTATTTACATTTGTGCAAATTGTTATTCAATTAAATTTTAATACGTTTCATTAAAACATGTGTCTGCACGAGTCCCTCGCATTTGTTTTTGCTTTGGAGGCTTTTTTCTTTTTCAACACGGATATTTTGTCATTTTACTGAGCAATGATAATTTGAAATAAATTTGTTGTGCACTCACACACTCGCAGGAATAAAGTCAATTGAATTTAATTTGCTGTTTATCAGCTGATAAGAGGGGCAGGGAGAGTACATATAAAGAAAAACCTTGCGACTTAATAGTCAAGTTTTTATGACTGCTGTTTTGATGGATAACTTTAACACGTACGTTTCCTGTGTGCTCTACAGACAAAATGGGTAAAGTGCTTGCTTAATACAAGATAACTTAAACTTGTATCTTTCCAATTTGTTTATTTATACATTATTTATGTCGATATACATTTATATTTTAAATTGTTTGAATAAATGTTGAAAATATATGGGAACATAAATGTTAACACCATCGTGTTTCCGAACAACTAAACTTATTCTCAGTGCAAGGCGAGAAGGAGACAACTTGGAAAGAGAGGGAGACAAGTGATGGAAAGAGTGAGTCGGCCAGTAAAGTGGCCGTTAATGTGTCGCTCCCGCAGGACACTCCGAGGAAGGACGTTTGCTGAAGCCACCTGAAAGTTGTTTGTGCTCTTAAGTAAATACAAGGACATTATGCGACATCAACAACACCAACAACAATATTGATATTGCCAAAGACATTCCCGTCTGACGATTCTCCAGGCGGTGTGGAAGTGTGTGGGTAAGTGCTCAAATGCAGTCTTAGGTGCTAAGGACTCCATGTGCTTCTTAATTTTATAAGTAATAAAAGATAAAAGACAATGAACGTGTCAAAATTATACAACAGCTTCATACCGTTTTTACACTAAAATCTTTAATAAGAAGTAATTCCTAAGTCTTTCCTCTGCATGTGATAGCTGCTTCAAATTTGTATCTCTGCTTTAGACCACTAACTGAAAGCCAACCTAGAAAGTACATTCAATTCGACAATAAGAAGGATTCCTTTTAACTGTTACGCCCAATTTTGTATTAGCAAGAATAATAATTAGAAATTATATTATAAAAAAGGAACAAAACAAGAAAGGAAGCTAACTTCGGCGTTCCGAAGTTTAAATACCCTTGCAGTAATTAGAAGAAGAAGAAGATGAAGAAGAAGAAAAATGTTCTGACTTTTTCGCTTTCTCAGTTACTGTCATTAAATAAATGTTGCCAATGCAGAATGTTGCTGGCGAAAAATGTTGCAAGCAACAAGGCCAAACAGATATATATATATTCCTATCGCAGCTATTTGATATAGTGGTCCGATTTTGATAAAATTAAAATCGAAATTCTAAAATAATACCAAATGGTCAGATCTAAAATTTTATGCAAATATTTTAAAAATTGACTAAGTTAAAATTTTTTTAATTAAAATTTACCGGTCGTTCCTATGGCAGCTATATGATATAGTCGTCCGATCCGGCCGGTTCCGACTTATATAGTAGTGAGAGCATATAGAAGACTATCTGCAAAGTTTCATTCGGATAGCTTTAAAACTGAGGGACTAGTTTGCGTAGAAACGGATGGACAGACGGACAGACGGACAGACGGACAGACGGACATGGCTAGATCGACTCGGCTGTTGATGCTGATCAAGAATATATATACTTTATAGGGTCGGAAATGTCTCCTTCACTGCGTTGCAAACTTCTGACTAAAATTATAATACCCTGCAAGGGTATAAAAAAAAGCTGTCAAAATAATCGTACACGAATAGGAAACTCCAGTAAAGCGGGATTTTCAAGCAAATAAAAAACATAAAAAATCATTACTAAAAAAACATAAAAGAATATAAAAAATAAAAATAAAACTTAGAGAAATAAGCTAATATCTTTAACAATAATTCAAATGATTTCTCATTGCTCATCTGACATTCCTGAGTCATTTATATTCATTATAAATACAAAAAAAAAAAAAAAGATAATTTACAATTGGTTAGCCAAAAGATTATTTGCGTAAAGCCCCCTTTATTTCTAATATCCCGCATAGCTTAGATTTATTTTCCAGTGTGCCCTTCCCTCTCGCCCACCAAGCAACGAATTAACCTTTGACACAGCCAGCATGGCCTCAAGGCGTCGCCAAGGAGCTCCCACATCACTGCACATTAATATGACACTAAAACAAGACGGAATGGGAATGGGAACCATCCAGAGTCAGGGTTCGACTAAAACGGATATTATTGTCCAGATTTAACGAATTGTCAGAAGGCAATTCTGATGAAAATGAAATATTTATGCCATCAGCTTCCTCTCTCTCCCCCGAATCGGTCTGGATCCCGGGCAGAGGCATATTTTATTTAGCATTTTCACATGCGGACACGTGGCGTATACGCAACGCCCACACACAGGCCACACAGGTGTCCAGTTGATTCCAGGGAATGCCGGTGGATAAGATTGCCAATCATCATCGATATGCGAGTTGTGTAAAGAACGAAGAGTCGATCACAAACATATCCCACAACATGGCAGAGGTAATCTGGGGAATGCTAGATTCTATATTTCCGGAGGATGGGAAAAGGCATAAACCTTAGCTGCAAATTCACAAGGATTGATTCGGAAGTGTGTATTCTACTAAGATTTATTATTACATAAGTTTTGCAGAAATTTAATTCAAGAGTACAAAAATAGAAGCAGAGTTTTTCTATTAAAAAACAATTATAAAAATTGTTCACTTCAAGAAAGTCTTTAATATAAAAACTCATAGATGATCCCCTCCAACATTTCTCTCTCGTTTTTCAACCCCTCCAAACGACCTGAGCCCCACCACAACTTTCTGTTTCAATCTCCGCTCTGGAACCCTTTCTGCGGTTTCAGGGCTGGCGCCAGAACGACGCCACACAACAGCTGCCACACACAACCACAATTCATACACTGTGCGTCGGGTTATTAAATCAGCATATTAATAAACATAATGCAGAAGTCATATACATACCTCTGCCTCCCAATTCGCAGTATATATTCCCTGTCAAGTACATATTCTCCATACTTTTAAACATTAAATGAAGTTAACGTTTTGAAAATTTTTGTAGTTTCGCAGTCCAAAGTAAATATCTACAAAAAAGCGCCCATAAAACAACAAAAACAAAAAACGCTGAAAATTTGGAAAAATTTGAAAGAAGACGAAAATGTTTGTAAATGAGTAATAAATGCGGCTGCCAAGTAGTGCAATAAGGCCCACATAAAACATTCGTATACTTTCCAGAAAGACCTCGCCAAGGAATTTTTTTAGGTCTCCTCTTCCCCTAAGGCAATTCGGAAAGGAAGAAAAAAAAGCAGAGAGTGCTGGAGAACGTCCTTTTTCAATGCCAGCTGTTTGCTTTTTAAAGTTATTTCTCAATTTGCTGGAAAATCGAGAGATGTTCGTGTCCCACCTTGGCGACGCCCATCGAACCCATCTCGCCCCTGTATGCTAATTGAAAGCACAAATAAATTTGTTTTGGCTTAATTTGGCTGCTGGTCGAAAAATGGAGAAATACGAAAATGGTGAAATGTTGATGGGGAGTTATTTACACTGTTGGCAACATCTGAGCTTGCACTTTTCAGGGCAACAGTTTTAGAATACAATTACAGTAGTTAATTTGTTTTTTTTTTTTTTTTGGTCTTAGATTATTAACGTCATATGAAGGTAATCGAATTCGATGAAATTTTTTCGATTTCGATTTGAAATCGAAAAATTGGTGCTCCGGTTTTCGAAATCGTAAAATTTTTTTCGATTTGTTAAACGGGCACCTTTGTCTGGCCGAAATGAAAACAAAATGCTTTTTTTTATATCAAATCATATGTTATTTACTTAAGGAAAAAATAGTATACTCAGTAGTCTATTGATGTTTATTACACACCACCACGAGATCATTCTGACATGTAATTATTTTATAAAAAATTTATTTCTGACCCCACCTCAAATTTGACAAACCAAATTTTGCCGTCGGCATAAGAAATTTTCGATTTGGCCAAATGTCGATAAGTAACTCGCCGAAACTTATCGCGAAAGTTGCCATACTGTTGGTGAAACAAAACAGGCTGGTAAAAGTCCTTATAAAATATAAATGAATTCTTAAATAAATTTAAAGATGGGCCATAAATATTGTTTATAAATACTGCTAGTTCATTTAATTACTTTAATGGTCAAAATGCAGTTAGAAATTAATTGTGAACATCGGAATTAAGACTGTGGAAAATGTGGCGGCTCTGTTGTGTGGAAAACTGCTTAAACAGCTGTGTTAAGTTAACTTCATGTCTTAAAATGTGTGTAAAAAATATTTTTTGATTTTATTCGAGTGTGCGATGAGCTACTATATCCAGGGAAAGAACAAATCAAGCAGTAAGTAATTTAAACATTCCGATAGCAAAACGATAGCAAAAATTTTGCGAAAACCGGAGCACCTAAAATCGAAATAGAAAAATTTTGGCCAAATCGAAATCGAAAAAAAATTACGATTACCGGAGCATGGCTGATTATGTTTTATTAACGAGAAAATCACTAATTTCTAAGAAAAAACTGGGCTCAGCTATGATAATATTTTAATGGTTTATTACAGAAGTTCCAACTACTGATAAACCCTAGTATCTTGAGTAAAAAGAAACATATGGGTTGTGTATTTTTTATATATTTACATGTACAGAAAAGATTTTAAGGACCTAGCTGCTTAAGTGATAAAAATAAACAGTTATATTTGAGCTCTGCTGTAAGGCTATCCCATATTTCTGTCATCCATCCGACACAGTCAAAGGCAGAGTGTATCCTGAACAAGTATTTCCATTGCTTCACGCTTTATATATTTTTTTTCCTTTCAACTTCCGGCTCCTGGCACCTGCCGGTGTTTCGTTTCGGGCGCTCCTTTCGGCCTTGCTACTCTATTGTCACTTTTCTCAATAAAAAGCAAGACATTCAACGGAATAAATAAGGTGGAACAAGAGAGGGAAAGGGGCACATGCTAAGTTTCACCCGCAGAGTTCAATCAGCAACTGGCACTGCCACAACCCGAACGCTTTCAAAGCAATAAAACGAGACATTTTTACGATTAATGGTAAAATAATACATCGTTTTGGCCACGCTCCTCACAAAAGGTCGCGAAAAACCACCTCTCGGCTACATAGCCACGACTCTGAGCATTGGCTTTATGCACTGGCAAAAAAAACGCACCGGATAATAAGGAAATAACATGAATAATGAATAATAATAGAGTTCATCTTGACGTTAGTTTTAGCAATTTGTTTAGGAACTGAATGGCCTTGTTCTTTTGGGAAACACTTCAATGGTCGGTCATGTATCTAAATGCATTTTGAAAATACTTAGTCCGAGATTGTAATGTAGGATAAAAGGCAATCTCTTGAAAACCAGCCTGGTCACAATTATGACAGTATTTAAATGGTTAATTATTGAATAACGTGCTTAAAATATTTGACTAAAACCCAGCTTACAAATTATTGGCTCGAAAAGTATTGGTTCTCAGCACCAGAAACCCTAATAGTTATATATTAATAAAACCTTTGACATTTCTCCCCGTGTCCTTGATGCTGCGTGTGGCATCTTAATGCGTGTCATAAAAACATGCCAAAAAGCGAAACCAAAGCAAACGAAATCGCAACATTTTGAAAAAAAAAGTGGAGGAAGTCAAGAGGAGCACGGATTGGGGAGTGGAATTATAAGAGTTTTGGGTGGCAAGGACTTTGATTTCACTGTGTCGCCTTTGTCGCAGTTAGACGCTCATAAAAAAGTCAAATAAAATCGGGAATTTATCAACTGCATCACGGTCTGGCTTCGCAGAGCCTCTTTCAAGCCCTAGGGCGACCTACGCGTTCCTTTGACCTTGACCTCTGCGATGATGCTGATTTGTGGGCAAAGTTGTAATCCTCTTCGACAGACACTCTTGCTCGTGTTTTGTTTTTAATATTATTAAAACTTACCAAATAGAAATAGTTATAGAAAGTGACAAAACATTTCCAAATTTAATTTTTTGAACTTTTTTACTAATTTATTCGATGCAGGCAAGCTTTCTTAATAAGAAAATAATTGTATTCCCTGACTCAGGTAAAAATTACGGGCTGAATTCTGTACGCCGTTTGGACTTGTCCTCGTCGAGGTGCTGCGCAGGATAGTGCATTAATCTGACATTTTAATTTTTTTTTACATTAAAATGCTTTTTTCTTGTGTATTAAATATACGTTCAAATATACTCCAAATATCATTTGATTATCTTGTTATAAATTGCAAGAATTTGTTTCAAAATTAGCTAGCTACAATTTAAAGTCTTTAAAATATATTTCATACGAAACTGTGCAAGTTGTAGGGCTTTACAGCTCCCCAAATAGTTGCAACGTTGGAAACCTTAAATAAATGTGGAAACAGCAGAAACACAAACTGTATGTAACAGCAGGGACAAATTTTTTGGGATTATCGTTTCTAATAGAAAGACTCTTGATAAATATTTTTTTGTATGTCTTTGAAAAACAAAAGATTTACTCATACTTCGAAGTACTTTAAGAAAAATTGCCAATATTGGAGTTTAATCCCTTTGCGAAAAATTTCAAGGAACAAGGAACATCCGCAGGCACAACTGACTGCAGAACCCTGAATTAATTAACCAAATATATGTTCGCACTTTCTTCCGCAACTCTGAGGGCAAATCAGTTCATTCACCAGCAGTTAACCCGACTTTGGGGTACCCAGAAGGCTATCGGGTATCGGGGGTCGGGTGTCCGGGTAACCCTTTTTTTTATCGAAACGAGATTCAGGGAATCTGCATATGTAAAGGGGTATTTCAGAAGACACGCACACACATCGACAGCATCTCAATTTATTGCATCGTTTAATTTTTGACAGTCGATGGGAGAGGAATACCAATGGGAGTGGGAAGCGGTTCACCAGTGCGTATGCTTGATGTGACCAAACACGCTGACGCAGCCTTCCAACTGTTGCCTCTGCGCCTCCTTTCCTCGGGCTGTTGGCCCCATAAATTGTATTGTCCTTCCCCTCCTCACCCATATTTCAGAGTCCCGGTTTCTCCTCTACCACCATTCTCTCACATATTTACCCGTATTTGTCGCCTCTCCTTATTCAAGAGCCTCCGGGGCCAGCTGCAGGGCTGTAAACTGTTTAAACTTTTTCTTTTTACGATACCTGGAGTCTATAGCATTAGAGCTCAAGTTTTAAAGTTGCATTTTGTAATTTTTTTTGCAGAGCATAAATATTTAATTTAATGAGACAAGAGAAAGCACCATATGAGCTTAAACTAAGACTGAGTTCTCAAAATCCTTCCGTAAGTCACATCCCTTTTTAGCACAAAATGTTTATGAAACTGGCATACAAATAAACACAAATGGAAGACAAGTATTGACAACTTTATGACAATTGCATCAGAAATAAAGGGAAAATAAAGAAAGTGTCACTTGAATCTGAAGCTCACTGGAACTCAAGGCAAAAATGGCTTAAAAAACGAGACTTGATTCAATTTAAATGCTCACAACTTACGCACTCAGGGATAATGCAGGGGACGTGGAAAGCCATAAATGTTCGCCTGCCTGCGTACTTGGGTGCCTGTATCCATACATCATTGCCTGAACCAACATATATCTTCCTTCCCGGTGACATTTATCTCCGTACGTGTCTGCGTACTTCCTTATCTACTGCTTAGGCCTAGGATAGGCTGTGGAAGTGGGATCGGGAAACGGGGAAAAGGGAAAACTGCAAATGGGGCGGAAAAGTGGGTCCCAAATGGGGTGAGGCACGTAGGTGGAATGACATTTGCCTTGAGAGCAATCCTTCGTAAACTATAGAAATGTATAAACTTTAGGCAAACGACAAAAAAAAAATGCACTCTTAATTTGCCGGGTTAAAAATTTTAAGAAAAAAAAAATAAAATATAAGCCTTATTTTAAAACGTAATTGATTAATAACTAATTTCTTAACTGTATTTGTATGGGATATATATCTACCATCGAATATTTAAAACTGCCCAGCAATATAATTTATCTCTTAAAGTGTCAGCGATCGGATCGATGGCTGTGATTAATCGGTAGCCTTGACTCTTCCGCGAGGCAAGTGGGTGAGGAGGTTGCAAACCTGTTAGCTCCTGCACCTCCACACTACCTTCTAAGGGGACTCCTCCTCCTACAAGGTAGAATGATATTTGTCACAAGTCGACAGCGTTCTCCCTCTGCCTTTCTCAAAGTCCTAGTTCCCTTTGTTTCCTTCCGAGTCCTGGCTGCTTTCGGGCACGGGAAGTGCCGACAGATATCAGTCAAAGACCGATGCCACATTGACACACATATTACATTAGCATCGGGGGACTGCCCCAGCGGATATGCTGCACTTAGACAAAATGGGTCTGAAACCACCGATATTTCAAATCTTTTTTTAGTTCTTGGATCACAAATAAATGACCCTGGACACGTCTACGGATAATTAAGTAAAAGTTTGACTTCATTAATTAGGTTTATTGAACTTTGTTATACATATCAATATGAAGGCTACTAAATAATAATAGTTGGTGCAGGTTTAATCAACTATTTTTGCGCCTACATTTAGTTCTGAGATATGATTCCAAATTTGAATTAGTTTTGATTACTTGCTGGCAGTCCATTTTTTTTTTTTTTGAGTTACTTGAAAAAGAAATTAAGTGAAACTACAAGTTCTCCCTAACTATTTTGAGCGAAACGATATAAATATTCTTCAAACAAAATGCATTATACTAGTTCTTAAGACATAAAGAAAAATATTAATAACTTTGCAAACACTTGCTGCTTTTACTTTGCCCATGTGTAAGTTCTCCCATCAAGTATCAAGCAATCAGTCTTGAGTGGGGTTTATAGGGAGGGTTTTCATCACAAAAAGATAATGCTGCCTTTCCGTGTTTCCGCGGTTCGATATTTTCATCTAGCTTTTGGGGATGGGTGATGAGGAGGGAGGCATTAGAGACACAAACGTTTATCCTTCACGTTTAGCGCCTCGTCCCGCCTTTGCCACATTTGATTTGTCTCACATCCCGCCGGCGGGTGGCGTGGAACCATGAGTGAGTGGGTAAAGCCACGCTCAGTTGCGCCTTAGTGGGTCGCTTCCGATTTATATATTTTCATATATATCATCCGCACTATAGGTAGATGGGTTTCAATATTCGGCAATACATTGTATTAACTTGAAGAGCAAACACCGAAGGGAAACTCCTGCTGGCCGAACTCCAATCTATTTACATTCTCCTCAAGCCTTCGCAGAACAAAAGAGGTCGAGGAACGGGCAGGAAGGTAAACATTAGTCAGGTCCTTCAGGTTTTCTTGTCCACTCAATGACAACATCAGACAAAAAAATCTATATAAATGTGTGCCAACAGAATCAACTTCACCCGGAGAAGTCTCTGTAAATAATCCTTTTTAAAGAATCCTAGAATAAATTTAGAAAAGGTTGAGGAATCGAGGAACTATAGTTGGGTTAATACGCCGTCAGCTTTTCTGTTTTCATTCGCTCAATTTTTTCGTGTCGACGGTGAGACAAGGAATTTGCTTCAATTAATGTGATACAGAATGAAGAACGACGGAGCAAAGGAACCACAGGGAAGATGAAGTGGGAGGGAAAGTGAATCTGAAAGCCCTCGTCCTCGCTGTAGACTTTGTTAATGTCCTGCATTGACGCCTCAGCTACAACAGTTCAGGCAATTATTTAATTTCTGTAAGTGACCACAGACCCGTTCGACACTGAAAGAAAAGTACTTTCCTGTGGCTTAAATATATAAACTAATATGCACTCTAATAAGAATATATTTATGAAGAAAACTAATCGATTAAGCAAGTACTTCGGCACTTCTTTCATCAGTGTCGAATTCAACCTGAGAGTTGCTGTACTTCCTCATTGTGAGCTTTGTACTCTGTTTCCACCTAGAGGTTCTGTGGTGAACTCTTTATTTTGTCTTACTATTAATTAATAATATCAGTAGTCAACACATGCGGGACCGTAGGTCAGGCCCTGGAAAATGAAAGAAAATGGCCTATTGGCATGACAAAAAGGATAAAAGAATAAGGATAAAATAGAAAGGAAACGAGCCCTACGAATGAATGAAAAAAGACAAACCGAAGAAAATTCGCCGAAAAGCAGAGGGAAAACGATGGTGGAAATGCGAATTTACGGTTACGGACATTCACATGCCTTCGATCGGGCACTTTTCGGTGACTTTTCCGTTTGCTTACCTTTGCCACGCTAATGATTTCATTACCAACATCAAAATAGTCTCCTCTATGGGAAAAACTACTTGGAATTAAAGCAGGAGCTGTGTTTGATGAGGGAAGGATAAGTGACGGGAGTTTAGCAAAAATATTGCACTGGAGTCTTGGCAGGAAGTGTCTTGCCATTGCTTATGTCTTGGAAGAACTGAAGCTGTCTTGAAAAACATATATTTTACTAAGTATACATACATACATGAATTTAAATAACTATACATAAGGTACTACCTCATTTATGGATTAAGTTTAAGAAACCAAGTGTCACTTAGACTAAAAACTGCGAGGAAAACCGTATATGTTATTCCATAATAAATTCCAAGTATTTTTTAATTATTGTTACAGAGAATTACCAAACGGCAAACTATTTTCCAGTGAAAACTAATTTTCAGCTTTCCTGCTCTGAGTTTTCCCAGTTTTCGGTTGAAATGACAAAGTTTGTGGTACTCGGACACACCCACAATTAGGTTTCTTGCCTCTGCACACACACGACACATGCACTGTTGACTTCATAATTTAATGCCAGGACCACGCCTCCTTACCTAGCATAGGAGGGCGGAGGAGGCTGCTTAACCCGCTGGCATATTTTAACATTCTTTTGTTCCGAGTAGTTCCCATCCTCCCTTCTCGTTGCTTAAGCAACCAGCAATTCTTTGTGACATTTGACTCGTTACTCGTCACACATCCACACCCATTCCCACACGCCTCGCACAAGGACACGCTTGGCTGTGATTGTAACATAGAAACTGCATACGTTTTAGTCTAAAAGTTTTATTACTTGCCCTGGCTCTAGACACAACAAGAAATTATAATGTAAAAAAAAATGTACATTTTTCAGATGCGAAGAGCGGGGACAGGGGACGGAGAACAAGAACATTGATCGTAAATTTAAATAAGCGAACAGCACCGCCGAACGTTAATGCTTGACTCGGATGGTTAATCATGTGTGAGTCCTGCGAGTTCCCTTCCGCCTTTTCATTACCCCCAAAGTTGGTGACAGACATGCTAAGAGCAAAACACTCTGTTAGGTTCGGGCTATATTCCACAAACCCTCAAAATAACCACATAGCGTACAACAAAATACAGAATAAAAATTCAAAATAAAAGAAATATAAATGTTACTATAATTGAATCAAAATTTCTGTTGGGAGTTTTTTTCTTTTACGTGCTGATTGATATAAGTTGAATTTTATTTTATTTTATTTTTTTTTTTATTTCTAACTCATTCTAGGAGCGACTATAAACTATTAAGGGGAAGTAGCTATCACACTTCTTTCTCTTCTTATAGTTTAACTTCAATACATGAGGGAAACAATGCATTTGTTGTTTAAGTTAGGGACTTTGTGCAACAATATTTATATGGTAGATAAACTTGAAAGGGGAAATGTATTTTTGCTACAAAATAATGTTGTAAAATTTATATAAATTCAGAAAAATATCGCATACATCGTAAATGACATTTCTGTTTCGGAATGTCTCCTGAACCCTTTATTTTCCATTTACCTTCCTATGCAATCCTGCTAAGAATGATTCAAAAATCAGCTACTTTACCTCTAATCTTCCAACCTTCGAGGGGCGCACTTGACCCTTGAACTAGGCCACCAAGGAAATTAACTTGACAAGAGGAGCCGCAAAGTTCATTAAGCTCACAAGTATCTAACGACACATCATAAGGCTCCTGCTGCTGGCCACTCCGTTCCATTTGTCTCCGTGTTTTCGGGTTTTCCATTTCCCCATTTTCCTCACAATCTCCAGTGCCTCAGCTCGCCGGTGTCCCTCGGCGGACAGTGGTCGCAGAAAATTCCTAGAACTCGGAAAATTAATGTGCGCATTTCGCATTGACAAACAGGGAGCCGAGGGAAGTCGACTTTTTGTGTTTTTTGGGGAAATTCATGGCCACGGTGGCGGAGGAGGGAGTGCTGGATTGTGTTGAAATTAGACTGAATTGCAGCTTATTGCAATTGAAGAGAAATTGAAGCAAATTGAAAATGATTTGTTGTTAATTTCATCTGGAGACCTTGAGGGTAGACAGAAGCTAGTAAAGTTGAAAGGAATTCAGGCTAAAAGTCAGTTTAAATCTAATAATAAAAAAAAAAAATTAATTAAAATTTAGCGAAGTAGAGTGCCAAAAAGAAAGGTTTCACGTCTAAGAAATATCTTTGTTACATTAAGTATTTTTATATAAATAAGCTCAAATACTAACAAATTATATTAATAAATGAACCACCTTTAACTTCTTATATATTCTTATAAGTGTGTGCAAACTGCCTCCCACATTAGCCACCAGATTATACAGTTAATTCCACCTTTGATTTACAATATTAACTAGACACCTTACTCCCAAACCGATTTCAAGTGGCTTTAAGGCACCTCAAGCCACACCCACTTATCCTGCGGAATGTCTTATTAGGTTCACGTGTGAGGCAGTTGCAGACGCGAAACTGTTTCTAATTTATTAATCAATTATTTACGAGTGCGTGGAGAGAAACAAGACACTCGACCTATGGCTGAGTGTTAGAACCTCACTAGATTAGCATGCAGCGGCGGTAATTGCCGAAAGCCGCAAAGCACCAAAGACACAGACAGACATACAGACAGGAGGACAGAGGAAACTCGGCACAAGAGATGTGTGGATGAGCACTTCAAAGCCACTCTGGCCCACGTCTGCCTGTCAGCCTCCTGCCACTCGTTCTTCCCGCTTCCAAGAAGCGAAAGCCATTCGCTTTTATCTCGATATCCAAAATAACATCGCGAGTTGAACTTAATTAGCTAATTGTAAGGAAGACATTCCACGGGTCTCGGCTACATTTCATATTTCATCGGGGACAAGGGCCAAAGAGGCTGGCGGGGAAACTAGACCTATCCACTTAGCCCTTGTCTACTAAGCCTTCGGGAGGAGCCAGAGGGCATTTCCAGGAAACACTTTACGCAAAGATCAAGGACCAGGCCGTCCACCTGTAGTAGCAAGGTTAATTGTTAATTAATGCGCTTGAAATAAATTGTAACATTTTTATTGAAGTTCAAATTCACGTAGCATTGTTAAACTTTCCCAAATAATTGCATATTTAAGAACTATATGTTTGATATTCATTGCTAAATTTATGTATAATATAATACAATTTTTAACACATTTGATATTTGTTTGTCGTAAAAGTGATTGATATTTAGTTATATTCTTAATTTGACAATTGTTTCATACATTTGAAATAAGTTTTTCATCCCAGAAAAGAAATTCTAAATTGAAAAGTAGTTCAAGTCATGCAGGTCTTTTCAAACCAAAGCTTAAGTTTCGAATATAGCAGTTTCAGGGGACAAATCTCTTCCTTCACCAAAGTGTGTTGTCCTTTGACCCTCTCGCTAGCATTCCTTTGATCACAAAATGCAACTAAATTGAGTTCCCACTGCACCTGACATGGCTCTTCCCTTGGACTCATATTGCTTACAAGTTTCGACCTCAAACGGAAGTAAATTCCGACATATTTTCCGTTTGAGAGAGATACTTTCCGTATCTAGGAGGGCGATATGAGTCCGACTTTATGAACTGGCACCTGAACTCATGTATGAAGCCGATTCTGGCCCATAAAGGGGGTGAGGTTGGAGCCGAGTGCTTATTAGCTGAGCAGGGGAGGGAAGGAGTGGAAATGCAACAAGGAGATTGGGTGGAGCGGAAAAGGGAGAAGTTGGCGTCCCAAACATCTTGACTGATTGCACTTTCCATGCCTCAAATGAGTCAATCCTAGACCCGAGTAGGGAAAATATAAGGCGGGGAGAGTGTTTCAGTTACACATAACCGAGTTTAGTCCGGATCCTACCAGGGATCCTTCCATCCTCCTGGTCCACCCAGCATCATGACTATGCGTTTCGGTATTTTTACTGCTACGCTCCCATTTGAGTGACAGAGAATTTTGAGTTGCCATTTCATTCTTAATGCCGCATCTTGGTCTCGGACAATGTTTGTGGGAAGGGAAAAGGGTCTTAAGACCGCAGGACTTGTGTGCTTTGTCGTTGCCTGCAGCGTAAAATTCTGGTTAAAATATTATAGCAACTCTTCTGCAATTCTTTCTGCGCTTTAAAACAGAACTCAGACGGAGAAATCTCCCTGCCAGAAAATGTGTTTACACTTTTTCCAGGTTTGCCAAGACGCTCAAAGTAAGTTGCATGAACGTTTCATGCTGAATTTGTATTTATACTTATTAAAATTCTCAAATATAGGTATTTACTTTATAATGGCTTCTTTGCCAGTCTTAAAATACGCAAGAGTCAAATACTTACCCCAGCTAAAGAATTCGTTTTCTTTCTTCCATTTATTAGATCATCAAACCAGAGAAGTGAAATGCATTACATTACACAGTGTAACAGTGATTTTGAACTTTTGAAGTGGTCGAATATATCACAAAACCATGTTTAAAATTTTTCTAACACCCTCAAAATCTGAAATTATTGTCAAAAAACCGTATTTCGGTGCGTTTTCGCTTTGAAAAATTCCTACTCGAAAAGTTTTCGGCCAATTTGAAAAAGTCTTGGCGCTTTCTATAGCTTAAAAATGTAGTTTACAGGAAAAAAATAACTTTTTGTTTGTTGCGAATGAGAAATACAAAATTTTTGCTTGGAAATAAGAAATTTACACTTTCTTTTCGTCACTTCAAAAGTTCACTCACTTTTGTCAATTTTGTAACACTGTGTTATTAATACTAAATTACATTCAATTTTAGCTAAAATTTTATTTAGAAAAGTGCTTCGTTGGGACTGCACTGCAGACTCCACAAATACTTATTCTAAATAGGTGGGATTTCAAAGCCACACATGCAAATAGCTGCTTCCCCGACTAGCAACTACCTCTAGGAATTTACCGCACTGTGTTGCAATTAGCCAAAATGCTTGAGGTCACACGTTTAAGGCAGTGTCCTTAGAAGTCCTCAGAGCTGAGAAACACTTAACGGAGGCGGCACCACCTCAGACGCACGCTCACGGCCTTCATGGCCACTGTCGCATCTAATTAGTCCAATTAATTTTAGCTGCAAATTACACACACATTAAATGTGCAAATTGGGCGGCCAGCTGAGATTGAATTTAAATGCACATCGCATATGGCAAGTGGCTGTGGCTGTGGCTGTGCCAGGAGGAAGTGGAGGGGATCGCGTGCTGAGGCAGATTCACCTCGCTGACTTGGCTCAGGACTGGATTAGTCGGATGCACTGGCTCCGGGGGATTGTTAAACCGTGGGTTAAGTTGAGGGTGAAGAGTGCACGCACGTCACGAATGCAATGGGATTATCTTCGATTAATTCAGTGACTTGAAGGTGTAGTCCCGGGAAACGCACAAAGCTCTAATCAGAGAGGATGCGTATCAGGACTTCGGTTTTAATTAATATTTATTTAAGCTTATAGTTTTTTTTATTATTTATATATTTGGTCAGGTCCAAGCTGGATCTATATTTCTTGATTCATACACATAAAAAACAATTGGTCATATTGTAATATAAATATTATAAATTGATTTATCTGTGCTTTCGAACTGTGGTTCGTTTGTCATTGGTTTTCTCATCAAGGTTTTGAATTATCACTAAAAATCCCCGAATGTTCTTTCTATCAAACTTGACCACCAAAACAAGTCCCACTTCTGGTAATGGGTTCATTAGGTGGCAGCATAGTGTGAAAAACCTAATTACCTGCCATAATTAAAGCCTCTATTTTCTGGGGTTCACTCCCTGATTCAATTACCGGTTTCTCAATTAAATTTCCGACTCACCTGATTTTGATTCCCTTGACAGCGGGAAAAACACTTCAGCCTGATTTTTGGGTTCAAAATGAACTCCAAACCGAATTTCAGCTTTCAAAGAATATTTTATTTCTTTGCATATTTTCTTTTGCTGTTGAATTTGTTATTTAGGAGACTTCAAAAAATAACTGTTTACTGCGACACCGTCAAAAAATACGCTATTTCGAACCGAGTTCGGAAATAATGAACTATAGTTTCCCGGTTTCACTTTCGAGCTCTGTCTGTCCGCAACAGAGCCGCCGGTCAGGACACTCGGAAGCAAACTACGCGTCAAAAGGAACACAGTCGCTAAATGGGCAAAAGAAGAGACCAAAACACAGGACGAAAGCCGAACCGAAGGACTCGGAGGACCCGAAGGCAGCGACTCAATTGCTCGCATACTCACGGGGCAGGGACTCAAATTGAGAAAGAGTCACTCAAAATACTGGCGAGGTGCCTGAGAGTGTGCGGAAAATGTAACAAGTCAAAGCTAAATAAAGGGAAAAGGAGAATTTAATAAATAAAAATATGTTAGTGATCGCTGAATTATTCAAATTATAAATAAATATACATTGTTAACTAATTCCATGCTTAAATTGAACATTTGTTGAAAAAGACCTGAGAGAGGCAGAGAAATATTGCAAGTACTTATGAAATATATATTTATATATATGAAATCTTGTATGTTCGAAATATGTAATTAGTTGGTTACATAACTGGAAATTATAGTATATTTATATATTGTTATGTTTAACTATCCAACTAGCTACTAAACGATATTAAGTCTTCGATTCTCCATTAGCAAACAAAATCGATATAAAAGGCGTACAAACTAATTTATTCAAATTAAATTGATGAACTTAAATAACAAGTTATTAAACAGTTGCTAAAATCTTGATCAGCTTTTCAAAAGCAGCTGCTCTTTAATGATAACCATTACCTTTCTCTCTTTAATATTTATTCATTTTAAAGCTGTGAAATCTAATTAACATCAAGGTCCTGGGAAATTGTATTTTCAATGCGACTGGAAATATAAATATTCAGACCGGGCAGCGGCAAGGCACGCAACAGGCGCACATGCAAATTCATCCCAAGGGACACGAGGTCCTTTGTAAACAAAGCCAACGAATGCCGGGCTGAGTGGAAACTCACTTTGAGCGGAGTGTCTTTAGCTCCTCTCAAATTACTGACTCGTGGGCAGACGGCCAATTGAGTCGCTGCCTTCGGGTCCTTCGAGTCCTTTGGCTCGGCTTTCGTCCTGTGTTTTGTTCTGTTCCTCTGCCCACTTGGAGACTGTGTTCCTCTGACGCGTAGTTCGCCTGCGAATGTCCTGACCGACGGTTCTGTTGCGGACTGACAGAGTTCGAAAGTGAAACCGGGGAACTGTAGTTCAATAAATCCGAATTCGGTTTGAATAGCTTGTTTTTTGACGGTGTCGCAGCTGGTAACAAGCTGAACTCTTTTTTTTTAAGTGTCATTAAACACTAGTTCAACAACAAAAGAAAATATACAAACAAAAAAAGAATTCTTAAAGTTAAGAAATTCGATTGAAGTCAATTTTGAATCAAAAAACACAGCTTAAGTGCTGCTCCCGCTGTCCGGGGTTACAGGGAAAATCAGGTGAGTCGCCTCGGAAATTGAATTATGAAACTGGTAATTTAATCAGGGAGTGGGCCCCAGAAAAAGGAGGCTTTAATTCGGGGCTTTAGTAAGGATTTTCACTCTTTGCTGCCTCCTAATGAAGCTACAATTTGAAGTGGTGCTTATTTTGGTAATCAAGTTTGATGATAGGAGCATTCAGGAGTTTTTAGGGATTTAGGGGAACCGAAAAGCACAGAGAAATCAATTTGTGATTTATATTATTTTACATTACCAATTTAACTAATTGTTAAGCATGGACTGATATAGGTTTCATTTGGACAATTAACTGCATTAAATATTAATTAAAGCCCAAGTGCTGAAGCGCATCCCTTCCGATTAGAGCGTCCTTCGATAGCTTTGTGCATTTCCCGGGACTACACCTTCGAGTCACTGAATTAATCCAAGATAATCCCATTGCATACGTGACGTGCTTGCACTCTCCACCCTCCACCCTGCACTTAACCAACAATTTAATCCAAATCGGAGCCAAGTCAGCTAGGTGAATCTGCCTCAGCACGCGATCCTCCACACCCTCCTGCCACAGCCACAGCCACAGCCACATGCCACATGCGATGTGCATTTAAATTAAATTTCAGCTGGCCCCCCAATTTGCACATTTAATGTGTGTGTTGCATCTTGCCTGTAAAATGAAAAACGTGTGACCTCAAGCATGGTGGCTAATTGCAACACATCGCGGGAAATTCCTAGGAGCACTTGCCAGTCGGGGAGACACCTATTTCCATCTAGAGTTTTGAAAACCGAACTATTTGGAAAAGGTGCAGTCCAAACGAAATAATTTTCTAAATAAAATTGTAGTTAAAATTAAATATAATCTAGTAAAAAGTTAATTTAATTCCCCTGGCTTATATAAAATATAAACATTTAATAAACAATACAAGTTCATAAGCTCAGCATGACACATTTTATGCAATTTCCTTTGAGCGTCTCGGAAAAATTAAAAAAAAATGAAAACAAATTTCTCGCAGAATGATTCTCAGTCAGCTCTACGAGCCGGTCGGCACCGCCCTAACCTAATCTAACCTATTCTCAGTCTGAGTTCTGTTTTAAAGGGCAGATAGAATTGCAGAAAAGTTCCCTTAATGTTTTAACAAGAACTTAACGCTGGAGCCAAGGACAACGCACACAAGTCCTGCGGTCTTAAGCCCCTCCTCCCTTCCCTCAAACATTGCCAAGACCAAGATGCGGCATTAAGAATGAAAAGGCAACTCAAAATTCTCTGTCTCGCAGGATCCTCTCTCTGGTAGGATCCTGGCTGAACTCGGCTATGTGTAACTGAAACGCTTCCCCCTCTCCCAACTGATGTTTTCCCCTCTCTGGGGTCTTGATCTTGGCTCATCTGAGGCATGCAAAATGAACCATAAAGTGCAGTCAGTCAAGAAGTTTGGAACCCCATCACGGCAGCAGAGAAGGGGATCTTCTCTCTATTTCCCTGTACCCCTTCTCTCTTTGTAGCATTTCCACTCCCCCCTCCTCACCAGCATAGGTGATGACCCCTTTTCTGGGCCAGAATCGGCAGCATTCATGTTTTCAGGCGGAAGCTCATAAAGTCGGACTCATATCGCCCTCCTAGATACGGAAAGTATCTCTCTCAGAGGGAAAATATGTCGGAATTTACTTTTGCTTGAGGTCGAAATTTGTAGGCAATATGAGTCCAAAGGGAAAAGTCAGTTCCTAGTTAAGTTCTCGGGTAAATTTATTCGAAATTGAAACATTTAAGGAGGCACCCATAAGAAGCTACATAAATATTTAAATCAATATATTTTAATGTTTCGATATTTTCGTTATATAAGGAATCTTTCCTTTGTTTACTACAATTTAGTATTTTATGATTGGTTTCCCCGTTCTCAATCATAAATGTCAGTCAACCGAATATATTTATATTTTTAAATTGTTACAATGAGTTCTCTCACGAAACGCAAACTAAAGGGAAAGTAAGTTGTCCTGGAAAAGGAGAACTCATTTTAAGTTTCAATATAATGTAAAAAATTGCGAAATAAGATGAAGCGCAATTCTTGCGGGATGTCATGGTAAATCTTCTGTCTAAATGCTCGCCTAATCAGTTGAGCCGTAAACATTTTCCTGGTCCTAAAAAGTCGAGTAAATGAAAACGCTGCAATTTAAGCTAAAATAATAACGCTTGCCATAAAGCTTAGGCATTACACCTCAGACAAATGCAAATGTTAATGTGTTGCCTCGGTTCCGGGTTTTATTTTATTTTCCGTGTTCTGTTTTCACCCGGCTTATCCGGTGCCACTTTTCCGCCCACTCTCCCCACCCAACCACTCATAAGCTTACTTCCCTACTCGGGATGAACGGGGAGAGGGAACAAGAGGAACAAGAACGTTAAAAAATGTTTAGCAGGAAAGGTCGGGGACGGGACCACATACGCGAGTGTCACGAAAAATGTATAAGCGATGCCAGTGGAAGTGGTTTCCCTGCAGCATTCGTCCTTCGTCCTTGTGGGTAAATTTAATTGATTGACATCACTTAAAAGGAAGTACTAAGAGTAAAAACAAAGACCGAGCCTCGTATAGAGAAATGATTTGTGAACTGCCTGCCAGGAAAGGTTATCACCTTCGAGTGTGGAGCGGGATGAGGCGCCTCTTAATTTGTTTCCAACGCAAACATCCTTTGAAGGGAACAGTTCTCTACCGATTACTGTTGTTTCTCGAAAGAATTTCCTCTTAAGCCCGGATTAGTTGTCACTCAAAGGTTCAGTGTGTGCGATCGCAGTTTTCAGGACACATTCAGAGGATGTCGCCAAGTGATCTGTCAACGTAAAGCCAGGTCAGCTACAGTGAAAACTTCAATTAGTTGTATTTTGTCCTCAAAATAAATGCTGGTAAGACTAATTGAAATTCAAAATAAAACTAAAAATCAATAACTATTGGGAAAAAAATATGAAGATTATATCAAAGATGTTACAATTGATATATTATGCATACATTGTATCCGAAAAATCTTTCTCAAATATGCAAATAAATAGAAATCCTTAAAAATCCTCGTAACTTTGAAAGACAATAAGGGGGGAACAATTAATTTTAACATCTAACTTGGTACGTCAGGTAGACAGACTAGTCCTTAATCTTTGTGGTTTCTAGTAGTCGGGACTTAAAAAATATGTCTAGTGTTCCCGCCAGCCTCTTGTCCCCGATGAAATATAAAATGTCGCCGAGACCCGTGGAATGTCTTCCTTACAATTAGCTAATTAAGTTAAACTCGCGATGTTGTTTTGGTTATCGAGATGAAAGCAAATGGCTTTCGCTTTTCGGAAGCGGAAAGAACGAGTGGCAGGAGCTGACAGGCAGACGTGGGCCAGGGTGGCTTTTAAGTGCTCATCCACACATCACTTGTGCCGAGTTTCCTCTGTCCTCCTGTCTGTCTGTCTGTTTGTGTCTTTGGTGCTTCGTGGCTTTCGGCAATTACCGCCGCTGCATGCTAATCGAGTGAGGCTCTGGCACTCAGCCATAGGTCGAGTGTCTTGCCTCTCTCCACGCACTCGTAAATAATTGATTAATAAATTAGAAACAGTATCGCGTCTGCAACTGCCTCACGACTGAACCTAATAGGACATTCCACAGGATAAGTGGGTGTGGCTTGAGGTGCCTTGAAGCCACTTGAAATCGGGTTGGGATTAAGGTAGACACCTCCTTCGTAGTTACTATTCGAAATAAAAGGTGGCATTAACTGTATAATCTGGTTGCTAATGTGGGAGGCAGTTTGCACACACTTATAATAATATATTACAAGTTAAAGGTGGTTTATTTATTAATATAATTTGTTAGTATTTGAGCTAATCTATACATAAGTACTCAATGTAACAAAGTTATTTCTTAGACGTGAAACCTTTTTTTTTGGCACTCTACTTCGCTATATTTTAATTACTTTTTTTTTTTTTTT
>VNJU01006371.1:0-33622 GCA_008042675.1 Drosophila seguyi | reverse complement strand
TTTTTACTTAAGACTTCTAATGGTTTCTTGATCATAACATGTCCTAAACTGAACCGATTTTTTTTTTTAAATTTTTTTAAATTTTAAAATTTGGGTAACATTCTTTACTTAAGACTTTTAATGGTTTTTCGATCATAACATGGCCTAAACTGAACCGATTTTAGTCTGGTTTGCTTTTTTCTTCTTGGCTTTTCACGGAGATTATTTCTGCATTCAAAAATTTAAATTCTAATTTTTTTTTAATTTTTACGATGTAACCCCTTACTGTTTTTTGAAATTACGGTTTACATTTTTTACTTAAGACTTTTAATGGTTTTTCGATCATAACATGGCCTAAACTTAACCGATTTTAGTCTGGTTTGCTTTTTTCTTCTTGGCTTTTCACGGAGAACTTTGCTGCATTAAAAAATTTAAATTATAATTTTTTTAAATTTTTACGATTTAACCCCTTACTGTTTTTTGAAATTATGGGTAACATTTTTTACTTAAGACTTTTAATGGTTTTTTGATCATAACATGGCCTAAACTGAACCGATTTTAGTCTGGTTTGCTTTTTTCTTCTTGGCTTTTCACGGAGAACTTTTCTGCATTCAAAAATTTAATTTCGATTTTTTTTTTAATTTTTTTAAATTTTAAAATTTGGGTAACATTTTTTACTTACGACTTTTAATGGTTTTTCGATTATAACATGGCCTAAACTGAACCGATTTCAGTCTGGTTTGCTTTTTATTCTTGGCTTTTCACGGAAAAATTTTCTGCATTCAAAAATTGATTTCTAATTTTTTTTTCGAATTTTTTAAATTTTGACGATATAACCCCTTACTGTTTTTTGAAATTATGGGTAACACTTTTTACTTAAGACTTCTAATGGTTTTTCGATCATAACATGGCCTAAGCTGAACCGATTTCAGTCTGGTTTGCTTTCTTCTTCTTGGCTTTTCACGGAGATTATTTCTGCATTCAAAAATTTAATTTCTAATTTTTTTTAATTTTTTTAAATTTTTTTAAATTTTTACGATGTTACCCCTTACTGTTTTTTGAAATTATGGGTAACACTTTTTACTTAAGACTTCTAATGGTTTTTCGATCATAACATGGCCTAAACTGAACCGATTTTAGTCTGGTTTGCTTTTTTCTTCTTGACTTTTCACGGAGAACTTTGCTGCATTAAAAAATTTAAATTCTAATTTTTTTTTTAATTTTTACGATGTAACCCCTTACTGTTTTTTGAAATTACGGTTAACATTTTTTACTTAAGACTTTTAATGGTTTTTCGATCATAACATGGCCTAAACTAAACCGATTTTAGTCTGGTTTGCTTTTTTCTTCTTGACTTTTCACGGAGAACTTTTCTGCATTTAAAAATTTAATTTCTAATTTTTTGCGATTTTTTTTTAAATTTTGATGATATAACCCCTTACTGTTTTTTGAAATTATGGGTAACATTTTTTACTTAAGACTTCTAATGGTTTTTTTATCATAACATGGCCTAAACTGAACCGATTTCAGTCTGGTTTGCTTTTTTCTTCTTGGCTTTTCACGGAGATTATTTCTGCATTCAAAAATTTAATTTCTAATTTTTTGCGATTTTTTTTAAATTTTGATGATATAACCCCTTACTGTTTTTTGAAATTATGGGTAACATTTTTTACTTAAGACTTTTAATGGTTTTTTGATCATAACATGGCCTAAACTGAACCGATTTCAGTCTGGTTTGCTTTTTTCTTCTTGGCTTTTCACGGAGATTTCTGCATTCAAAAATTTAATTTCTAATTTTTTTAATTTTTTTAAATTTTTTAAATTTTTTTTAAATTTTTTTTAAATTTTTACGATGTAACCCCTTACTGTTTTTTGAAATTATGGGTAACATTTTTTACTTAAGACTTTTAATGGTTTTTTGATCATAACATGGCCTAAACTGAACCGATTTCAGTCTGGTTTGCATTTTTCTTCTTGGCCTTTCACGGAGAAGTTTTCTGCATTCAAAAATTTGATTTCTAATTTTTTGTAAATTTTTTTTTAATTTATACGATAAAACCCCTTACTGTTTTTTGAACTTATGGGTAACATTTTTTACTTAAGACTTTTAGTGTTTTTTTGATCATAACTTTGCTTGAACTCAACCGATTTCAGTCTAATTCGGTTTTTTCTTCTTAAATTTTGAAAATCTCTATCGATGTGTTGCATAGAATTGTAGAATCGATTTTTTGTCCAGCTCTATTATTAATATGTTTTCAGTTTAATATGTCGTTTTAATATGTATTAAAAATAAACCCAATCGATATGGAATTCTGTTTAATCGATTGACCAAAGTGGAGTGCTGTTAATCGATAGCTGATTATAGCTGGCCAGTGATGCCACCTTGCGCTGGGATCCTGCGCATTGGAGGCCGTTATGCGGAGCGATGTCAACCCTGTTGTCGCAACCCCCCAAAAGCCAAGCTAAGGGTTCGTCTCTGTCTCTCTCTCTCTCTCTCGCTCTCTCTCTCTGTTTGCGAGTGTTTTGGGCCCTTACTACGTTTGTGTTATGGTTTTTCCTGGCTTTCCACCCACCACTGTCCCCCCACCACCCCTTACGGCGACGCGGGAGAGGAAAAGCTAGTGCGAGTGCCGCTGCTGCTGGTGCTGCTGCTGTTGCTGTGGCTGTCAGTTGGTCCCGGACTCCTTCCTCGTTCTGGCGAACTCCTAAAGAAGATGCTGAACTTTGGGTTTTAAGTGATTCTCTAAAATTTCCAATTTCTCAATTGGAATTAAAGAAAAGAAGAAAACTAAATAAATCGGCGGAAAGCGAGCGGAGGCAGCTGGAAAAATCGCATTGCATTCATTTGGGCGCACAAAGAAAATGAGCGCAAAGGTAGGAAAAGAGCGCGCCTCTCTCTGTGAGTGTGTGTGTTCGAGTGTTTGTGTGAGTGTTTGAGTGTTTTGTATATGTGTGTAAGTGTGCCTGTGAGTGTGGCTGCGAGTGTGCCTGTGCGATATAAACAATGCTGCTTTCAAAGTTGTAATTGCCTTTTGCAGCTGAACAATTGCAATGTACCGCACAGCCATGCCACGCCCCCGAAAAACCCCTACAAATCGGTGTGCAACATAACGCCTCCCCCCACCTCCGCTGCTAACCCTGCCCCCCTGCTAACCCCTTCCTCACCCCATTTTCCCCCTTTGATTCCTGCCTTGTCCCTGGCCCTTGGTATACATAAATTGCAGGCACTGCACCATAAATTCAGACCAAGTCGTCTCCCTGACCCGGCGACCCCCCGCATCGAGAGTGATTTCCAACATATGTTAGTAGTTGTCAGGACACAGCGCCTACCCCTGGGGGAGTTGCAACACCAAACGGGGGAGAGTCCTCCCCTCAATTTACCACAAAAATCCCATCTGAGGGGGCCATAAAATGCGTTTATTAACTTTGAGAATTTCCCAGAATCCTCAGTATTGAGTTTGTGGTTTGTGGCTGACTTTGAGGACCTCTCTGCTCTCTGTTGTTTCTCGGGAAGTCTTTGAAACGTAACGGAGTGCAACAATTCCTAGAAAGCTAGGTATCTAGAAGTGAGGACAGATTGCATATAAAGATACCCTTAATAGGTTCCTGGGAAGTACTCGAAAGCAAAGAATTAATAAAAACTTTATTTACAGAGAAACTGATTTATCAAATTGCTAACTAAAAGGTTTCTTTTGAAATTAGTTTTCTTGCTAGTTTACGTTTAATTAATGTTCCTTTCACAAGAATAAAGATACATTTTTCAATCACAAAACTCTAGCTGATTTCCCTTTTAAAATAATTCCCCAAAAGAACACCTTTTCCCTGCTATTTTTTCCTTCCAATCCCCTTACCATTTCGATTTGTGGCCCAACCATAAGGAACCTCCGATTGGCATATATATGCCAGTTAATGTCTGTTTACATTCAACAATCCACCGAATGTCAATGCACGATGTGTGTGGGTTGTGAGTGTGCAATTTTGTGTTTACATTTCAGCTGAAACGCTGCTGGCAAAGACCTTTTGGCCCAAAATCAGCCATAATAGATGGCTCGGTAATGTTCACAGGCAAAGCAAAATATGGCAAAAAGAATAAAATGCGAAGCACAAACTGCGCAACAGTTTTCACAGCGACTGCCAGAAACGCGTTGATGGTGATAAATTGAATGCCCATCTCTCTGCCCACGAAGTGTAAGCCAATACAGTGTGTACATGGGATACAGTAAGCACTGCCAAAGAGGGTTTGCTATATTTTTTACCCTAAATGTAAATAAGTCAGCTTCGAACGGGGCAACTCGGCGTATGAGTGATTTTTCTAGGTGTCTTTCACATGCCAGTGGGTCCTGTCTTGTTCCCAGCTTACATCACTCAACAAAGCTCTCGATGACGGGTAGTCGTCTTCGATTACCACACGCAGGACTTGTTTTTATCAAGTATATATCACACATTAGATCCCAAATATCAAGAAGTATATAGCTGATATAGCGAGGAAGCCCCTTTAATGTAAGCCAAAATAACTTGAAAAATAAATGAAAATGCACATAAACAATGCAGACATTAATTGGTTATTGCTTTGCGTTAATTGAATACATATTTTTCCCTCTCATATTCCGAGCTATATACATATAGATATATGCCACCCGCTTGCCTCGCTTCCATACACACTCACCCCCACACACACACAACTCAATTAATTTGTGTACAATGCAAAACTATTCGATTCCGGGGACTGGGGACTACGGAATGGAGAATGGGGATTGGGGACTGGGTACTGGGGAAACTGCTGACTGGGAGCGTCGGGAGCGTGTCTGGGGGCTCGGTTCCTGGATGGAAGCTCTGCGAACTCGGGCCTCAGTGCACACCCAACGGTCATGGGCTGAACACGGTATTATCATCGCCGCCGCCGCTATACCGTTATCGTAACGCTGCTCATTCCGCCGGAAAGTCGAAAATAATAACCAACAAAGCGCTCCAAGCGCATTTTCCTGGTGATTTTTGTCTGTGTACCTCCGAGTACCTGTTATTTTTTGTTTTGTTTTTGTGCCGCACAAAATGTGGCTCTCCGACTGTCGCTCGGTAGGTTGAGTTCTTGACAATGATGTGTATGATATGTGCATGAAATCTACAGACTGAGTCGTATCCATATAGTGGCATATGCAGATCTTTGCTCGGATGTGGCAGACATTAAGCGCTGACAAGTGGTTGCCAAATGACAAAGAGGGCTTATCCCGTAACCGAACAGGGGGGGTTTTTTTAGGGAAGACTAAGGGATAATACCTTATATAGTCTATAAACTTATTCATTTATCCTTTTAAATAAATATTGGTATTAAATATCTCTTGAGTAATTCCAAAACTAAGTCTTATTAATAACCATATGTCTAGGGGAAACTCTGATATGGCAAAACAATTAATAGCGATAAGATACTTGCTTTATTATCACCATTAAAAGGTAAACATTTAAAAACATTCAAGTATATATAGTAAAATATACACTCTAAAATTTAAATTCAAATTAAAATTCAAATTCAAGATCATTTGTGATCTTCCCAAAAGCTGCTGACACAAGGGTTAAGCAGAAATTCGTGGCACTTGTGGGGGGAACTGTGAGAGAAAAATAAAGCACAAGGCGCTGAGTGAACGCTAAAGAACACACCATACATAGACACACATCCGTACAACACACACAGAAAAAAAAAGAGCTTCGGCAGCGACTGTAGATACTTTCTGTATCTACAAATACATTTTGCCGCTTATCAGATGCCCGAGGGCCTAGGGCAAACACAAGTGACAGAAACAGACTATGAAGATACGCCGCAACAAGATACAAAAGATATATTCAGAACCGGAACTGGAATGAAAGTGTAGGAAAGTGAATGTAGAAATCAAAAGTATTTCAGTATTGAGTGATGTTTTCGGTATGATTTGTAGTATATCTTATGGATATCTTAGCTTTCAGCTCTATTAACTCCAGATTCATAAAATAATCACAATTCCCATTCAATTTCAGATGACACGCTACAAACAGACCGAATTCACGGAAGATGACTCCAGCTCCATTGGCGGCATCCAGCTGAACGAGGCCACTGGCCACACTGGCATGCAGATACGCTACCACACTGCGCGGGTGAGTGGCTAGCCTAGCTGCAAGCTTATCCTCGCAGCCCCCCCCTTGCAGCCAGACGAGGAGAGCTCTCCGTCTGTGCATCTCTGTGGCAATGACCCAAAAACGAGAGCCCCAATGAGGCCAGCATGAGCGCGCTTTTTTTCATTTGCTAGAAGGTTACCGCTTGACAGTGAAAAGTGAGCCTCTTTGGACTCCCTGAACACGATACAATACGATACGAGATACGAGCCGAGGGAGATTTTCTCTATGAATTGTGTAGATATAGATAGATAAACGGATAAAAAGGTAGATAGGTAGATATAAATATAAATATAAAGAAAGAAAAATTGATCGAAAGATTGATAGATAAAAAATTTATAGATCGATAAATAAATAGATAGAAAGATAGATGGATGGATGGATAGATGGATAAGTATATATATAGATAGATGGATAGATAGATAGATTGATCGATTACTAGATAGATCGATAAATAAATGGATATATTGATAGATGGATGAATAGGTAGCTAGATTGAGAGATAGATATAAATAGATGGAAGATGGATATATATGCAGAAAGATAGATATACAATTACATATATAGATAGGTGATAGAGAGATAGATAAGGGAATATATAGATAGACGGATATCTAGAAGAAAATATAGATAAATGATTGATAGGTATGATAGGCGTGATAGATAGCAAGAAAGATTACAAATACATAGATTGATAGACCGATAAATATTTATATAGATAGATGAACTGATAGATAAGGCATATATATATATTGATATATAGAAAGATAAATAGATAGATGGAGAGATAGATATGTAGATAGATGATAGATATATGATTGGATATATTGATTGATAGATGAATGAATGAAAATATCGATATGTAGAAAAGTAGAATGATGCATAGAAAAATAAAAAGTTACGTACATAGATAGATGGACAACTAGTTAGCTAGATTCGTAAATCAATAGATAGATATACAGATAGTATCCGGTTTCTCTTAGTTATTTAACAAAGGCAAAGATGTGAAAATGACTTACGCTGTAGGACTTTTGCGAATTCGATCTTTTTTTCTGGCTTCAAATTTGGCATCAGGATCTCTTGAAATTTTATTTGAAAGGAGAGAGAGAAGAGAGATATATATATCTCTTGTACAAACTTAGTCTTCTTCATTCTAGATCTGTACACTTCGAATATATGGTCGCTATGCATCTTGTTATTAAAGATTATTTTGCCAAGCCCTCGTTTTCTATTTAAAATATTCTGGGAAGCCCCCCAAAAGACATAAAATGTGTTTATGGGACATGCAAGAGTCATGCAACACGTCTCCAATATGAATGGATTTATTTTTAGTAAGTTGTTATATTTTTAGTCTTCATTTCTTTGATAAACATATCAAATATATTTGGAACATTCATTCAATAACTTTACTATATTTCTTAAAGTTTCTTATGCATTGAAAAGTTTGTACTATATTTTAAAAAGATCTTATTGGAAATTAAAAAAATGAGTTAGAAGTTCTTATGAAACCCCGAAAATAATCTTAATACGTAAGATAGGGCATCTGCTAGTCGTGGCAGCTTAGGATCTGGCATGCCACACATCGTGATGCCCGCAATGGATGGAAAAATGTATCAGCAAGTGACTTAAGTAGGCGAGATTTTTCTCGGGTAGATACACAAGTTTGAACTCATTTGAACCGCCGCCGTTGCCGCCGTTGCTTCGGTTTTGGATGCCGATTGTTTACAAAACACACGCCACCGAGGAAGATTTATGGGGAGGGCTTTTGTGCTTTTTTGGTTTTCTGTTTTCTGTTTTGTTTGCCTTTTGTATGCCTTTTGTGCCGCCGGTATTTGGAGGCCACTAAGTATAGTCGGGTCTCTGATTGCTTGATAATAGCGCGGCAATGGGTGACTCTCTTTCTCGTTGCACAGGCCACATGGAACTGGCGTTCGAGGAACAAGACGGAGAAATGGCTGCTCATCACCACCTTTGCCATGGCCATTACGATTTTCACCCTCCTGATTGTCCTGTTCGCGGACGGAGGAGCCAGCGATGCCACCAAGCATGTCCTGCATGTCCAGCCGCACCAGAAGGGTATATCAATGATACAATTACTTGTTAATAAAGAGTATTTAGCTTACTTAACTTCTTAAACAGATTGTCCCTCGGGTAGTGAGCTGCCCTGCCTGAACAAGCACTGCATCTTTGCCTCCAGCGAGATCCTCAAGTCCATCGATGTGACGGTGGATCCCTGCGATGATTTCTATGGATATTCCTGGTAAGGAGATTGCATTATTTTCTAATTAACTTACCGATTAATAACTTGAAATCACAGCAATCAGTGGATCAAGAACAACCCCATACCCGAGGGCAAGTCCACGTGGGGCACCTTCGGGAAGCTGGAGCAGATGAATCAGCTGATCATACGCAATGTCCTGGAGAAGCCGGCCAAGAGCTTCAAGTCGGATGCCGAGCGAAAGGCCAAGGTTTACTACGAATCCTGCCTGGATGCCGACGAGCATATGGAGAAGCTGGGCGCCAAGCCCATGAACGATTTGCTGTTGCAGATCGGCGGGTGGAATGTGACCAAAAGTGGCTACAATGTCTCCAACTGGACAATGGGGCGAACCTTGAAGATTCTGCACAACAGGTGAGGGGTCAAAATATCAAAGGGTATCGTTTATATATATAGTTTTCCTTGCTGGCAGGTACAACTTCAACTGCCTGTTTGGCTGGGCAATCGGTGAGGATGACAAGAACTCCTCCCGCCATGTCATTCAGATCGATCAGGGTGGACTGACCCTGCCCACCGCCGACTATTACAACAACAAGACGGACAATCATCGCAAGGTGCTCAACGAGTACATCGAGTACATGACCAAGGTGTGCGTCCTGCTGGGTGCCAACGAATCGGATGCTCGCAGCCAAATGATTGGCGTTATTAACTTTGAAAAGAAGCTGGCCAACATCACCATACCGCTGGAGGATAGGCGCAACGAGGAGGCCATGTATCATCCAATGCAACTGCGCCAGCTGGCCAAGCTGGCGCCGTTTCTCAACTGGACGGATCACTTTGACAATGCCATGCAGATGGTGGGACGCCGTGTCACCGACGACGAGGTGGTGGTGGTCTATGCTCCTGATTTTCTCAAGAATCTCTCGGACATAATCCTGAAAATGGAGCAAACGGAGGAGGGGAAGATGTGAGTGTGATCAGCAAGTTAATACCCTTCGTTACTTAGGTATTCTTTGTTTTTGCAGCACTTTGAACAACTATCTCATCTGGCAGGCGGTACGCACCCTGACCAGCTGCCTGTCGAAACCCTTTCGGGATGCTTACAAGGGCGTGAGGAAGGCGCTGATGGGCTCCGATGGCGGCGAGGAGATTTGGCGCTATTGTGTCTCCGACACAAACAATGTGGTTGGCTTCGCCGTCGGGGCCATCTTTGTGCGTCAGGCCTTTCACGGCGAATCGAAGCCGGCGGCGGAGCAGATGATCGGTGAGATCCGAGAGGCCTTCAAGTTGAACCTGCAGAATCTCACCTGGGTGGACAAGCAGACGCGGGAGAAGGCCATCGAGAAGGCCGACGAGATATCGGACATGATCGGTTTCCCCGACTACATCCTGGATCCCGTGGAGCTGGACCGCAAGTATGCGGAGCTGAATATTACGCCGAATGCGTACTTTGAGAACAACATTCAGGTGGCCATTTACAATCTGAAGAGCAACCTGAAGCGTCTCGATCAGCCGGTGAACAAGACCAATTGGGGCATGACACCGCAAACGGTGAACGCTTACTATACGCCGACCAAGAATCAGATTGTCTTTCCCGCCGGCATCCTGCAGACGCCTTTCTTTGACATTAACAATCCCAAGAGCCTTAATTTCGGGGCCATGGGCGTGGTGATGGGTCACGAGCTGACCCATGCCTTTGACGACCAGGGACGGGAGTATGACAAGTATGGGAACATCAATCGCTGGTGGGATGCCAAGAGCATCGAGCGGTTCAACGAGAAGTCCGAGTGCATTGCCCGCCAGTACAGTGGCTACAAGATGAACGGACGCACACTCAATGGCAAGCAGACGTTGGGTAAGATTGATGGAAAGCGAAATGTGTTGTTTTTTTTTAATATCTTTTGAACTTTCTGGCTTGGTCAGGTGAGAATATTGCTGACAATGGTGGCCTGAAGGCAGCCTATCATGCGTATCAGCGCACCAAAAGCGAGAAGGAGGCGGATGTCCTGAGGCTGCCAGGCCTGAATCTCACCCATTCGCAGCTCTTCTTTGTGTCCTTTGCTCAGGTGAATGATGGTTTAGTCGAGTGGTACCTTTGAGCTAATCTCTCTCCTTCCCTCCGACAGGTCTGGTGCTCCAGCACCACTGAGGAGACCAATCTGCTGCAGATGGAAAAGGATCCGCATTCGCCGTCACAGTTCCGGGTGATTGGTACACTGTCCAACATGAAGGAGTTCGCCGAGGTCTTCCAGTGTAAGCCCGGCAAGCGCATGAATCCCACCGACAAGTGCGAGGTGTGGTAAGGGAGTGGCGGCGACCGTGTCCCGATCTCAGAGTTAGCCAAAAGCCAAGAGGAGACCTGGCTCAAGTTCTCCTACATATTTTTTTATTTATTTTTTTAATACGTTTTTTGTGGTTTTTTGTCTCATTGTTTTTTTTTTTGGTGCGTCAGTCATTGTGCCTATGAAAATGATCGAAACTGACGATAAATGCGTAAATCCCATAAACTACATATTAATGTAAACAAGTGTGTGTGTGTGTGTGTGTGGGGTGTGGGGGCAGCACATATACATATATAAATATATATATATAAATATATATATATAAATGATAGATAACGATAAATGATAACGATAACTGTAACTTAGCTATTTGTAGAACTATTAAATGTATATTGTACAAGATAAAGATACAAAGAAGCACAGAGTTATGTGGCTCGGGACCCAAGGCCAAAATTAATGTGATGTTTAGTCAGTGCTCTCCGCTCTTTTTTCATAAGTCTAATTGAAAAACAAAAAAACCTTTTCCAAATCTCCAGTTAAGTTGAGTTTCGAGAGCAGCAAAAAATGGAATTGCAAAAGGGGAAAGAAATCAACCTAAAAGGTATCGTATTTCTTTGGTTTTTTTTAGGATATTTAACATTGCTTAACCCTTAGTGATTCTGGGACTTGGGTCCATCGATTTGTGGCTAAGGAAAATACACACACAGACATAGCTAGGCGGAGTGAAAGCGACAGAGATGGAAATATACATTTATTTTCTGTAATTTGGGTTTTTTGATAGAAAATACTGATTGTTTGTTTTTAGTTAGCTGGAGACCAAAACAATACTAATTAACCTTACTTACTGCTCAGATATATTGAGATTATATAGCCAAAGACACACAGACACACACATATCAGACTAAGATGATGTGACAGGAAGCAAGTCCAAGGACTTGAGCACCAAATCCCAGCATTTAGGATAGGGAAATAGCAATCAGAAATCAGAAATCAGAGCCAGTCAGTCAGAGCACAAAAATAAATCTTTAGTTAGAAATGGTCTTTCGGTTCCTTAAACCATGACTCATCACTCATGTCGTATCATGTTTCATCACGTCTCATCATGTTTCAGTTTTCGATTGTTACCAAAAATATATCGGGGGTCTGGTACTCGTACTATGCATTTAAGTTCCGGTTCCAGAGCAAATGTCTGTTTGTATGCTATACATTGTACTATATGCAACAGCGAGGGAGGGCTACAATTACAAGATAATACCAGAGATATGGAAACAAGATTATACAAAAATTACATACATATATATGTACGGTAAACTGGGTGTTTAAATGCAAGTTATTTTTATTGTCTATGAATAGAGCGTGCATGTATACATTTTGACGAAAACGAAAATAAAATCAATAACTGTGACTACAAGAGTTTCCAGCTGCGGTTTTTTTTTCGACTTTGATTTTGGGATTTATTGATGGTATTTTAGGTGGGAGATTACCTATTAAATATTAAATAATATAAATTTGTTTACTATATTTATGTAATTAAAATATCTTTCACATTTCTCAACTGCCTTAGATAAATTAAAAAATTATTCTTAGCTTCAGGCAAGTATCAACATTTATGTTTTCTTTACTTTCAAAGCTTGTTTTGTGATTTATTAAAGGTTTTTTTTTATTACAAATAACCTTAAATGAAACATTTTATTAACATTTTACCAGGGCTTAACTGCCTTACATAAAATAATATTATTTTTAGCTTCAACTCTATTGTTTTCTTTACCTAAGAAGCTGCCAGCTGTAAGCCTCTCAAGTAACTCAGTCTTTTGAAAGTCAAAAATGTTCTTGCTTTTTGGGCCAAATTAAAGTGCAGCTTGAGACCTGGCAAGAGGACTAACTGGCAGACCGACTTCCTGGCATATATTTTCCCTACAATCCTGCCCCTTTGACAAACAGTCAACTCTCTTGCTTTATTATGAAGGACAAAAATGCCAGAAATTCGGGCAAAATGCCGGGCGCCGGGGCTCTTAAAGTTGTCGAACTTTGACTTTATGACAAAGTTCTAATAAACTTTTGCTGCTCCTGCCACACACACACACACACACACACCCGCGCACACGATATATAGAAATGCCAGCAAATTGCGTACATAATAAATAATAATAATAGCGTGCGATTTTTGGCGCAATTTAAATTTATTTATGGCACTTGTTTGTTCGCATGTCATGCGCAAGTTTTAGCCAGACATTTTTCCAGCGGGGGGAGTAGGGGGGAGGTAGGGAAAATCGACACACACACACACATACAGGTGGGTCGGGTTTTTTCCTTCCTTTTTCGGTTTTTCCGGGGCCAGGTAAATGGTTAGTCCTTCGGCGGATTTGCCTATTTTTATCATTGCGGCTGATCCCGGTCGCCTGGCAACCACTGCCTCTGCCTCTGCCTCTGGCCGCCCGGCATATTTAATCTGCTTAGTGGGAGCGATGTCGACTCATAAATCCTGCCTGCGGCATTGCCATAGTCCTGGATGTGTCCCCGAACCGACGCCTTATCGCATTCCCGCAATCGGGAAGAGCCGGCAAGGACAATGGACGCGAGGTCACATGGCGATGGGAGATGGTAGATGGAAGAGCTTGGAGCTGGGAGCTGGGAGATGGAGCTGGGAGCCGAGAACTAGGTAATGGTTGCAGGGTAATGGAGCTGGATAGTGGATCTACGAGCTGGGAGCTGGGTGGTGAGCCCAAAGGTGACGCTTCTTAAATGGCAATTAGGTGGCCACAACAACTGTCAGCTTCCTTTAGCCACTGGATGATGTCATCGGGCTCTGGCTGGGGTTAATTAATGCTATCCTTGGACAAATCCTTTGGAACGTGGAAGGTGTTAACCATTGTTGGCCTAATTTTGGAAGAAACATTAACAAAATGTTATATATTCCAGTTTTTTAATCGGAATTAATCAAACAATTATGTTTATAATTTTAAGGAATTTAACCGGAACAAAACAGGAAACTAAGTCATATTCATTTTGTTTAAAATTTAAGAAGCTTGATCCCTGTGAAGGCTGTTTTTTGGAACCTTCTTTGAAAAGAATTCTTCAAGAGCTCGTAAAACTTAGCTATTTGAATTAATTGACAGTTATTAGGCAAGGTATAAATTATTTTTCTACAATTTTCTATAGTTTAAATATTGTTAAATTGCCAAGATACAGGCTGCCGAAGTACTCCACTGAAAGGTACTGTCATGGCCCACAAGATTCTGATGAATTTCTTAGGCTGTTTTTAAAATTAAAATGACAGTATGATTTGAAAAAATGCAGACATCGTATATAGTAGGATATTTAGAAAATATTGAAAAATAAAAATGTGGCGCTACTTAAGACATAATCATTGCAGAAAGAAGCTGCTTTAAAAAGCATTCCTTCTCAGTGATGTAACTATTTAACGACATGGAATATTACAAGAATCGTAAATGAATGTTTCTTAACAATTTTCAAAGCTACTTTTAAGGGAGAAATTATTTATAAAATCCCTTGAGGTTGATTTTAATTATCATATTTTCCTTTATTCTTTTATTTTTCCCTGTGCATGCACTTAACCAAATTTCAGCAACTATTCTCTTTTCTTTTATCTGACGAAATGCAAAGCAAGCTTGCAATTACTCTCCACACTGACGACCATCTCTTTAAGGGCCAAGAATTTCTCGATTCATTGGTCACATTCAATCTGAAACAAGGGCACAAGGTTAAAGCACAAGCTGGTCCAATCAGACAGGACTTAAAAGGACCTTAAATCGGCTTTTGAGAGCGTCACACATTCCTCGGCGATTAGCATGATTAATGGGCAATGCAAACAAAAGCATTTCAAGGCTTGAATAACGAATAACAAGTGCTTAGACAGGAGAGTCCGAGTGTAATTGCAATTATTATTATTATTATTATTAATATTATTTGTTGTTTATTATGCAGACAGGCTGTGTGTGTGTGAGAGTGCTTAAATATGCATATGTCCGGCGTGGACAAGCCCATAAAATCCCCCACTCACTCACCCATTCATTTGCTCGTTCGTTTATTTATGTTAATTTAAATCAACATGCAAAAATTAGCACATGAAGCAGGACGGAGCAGGAGGCAGGAGGCAGGAGACAGGAGCAGGATGAGGGGGCAGCAGAGAGGCAGCAGGAGACAGGAGACAGGACACCGGATGACGAGCAGGCGCAGGCGGAGATGAGTTTTGTGCATTTGCGGCGTGGCTCAAAAACATTTAATTTATTTAATTACTTGCCCCTTAATTTGCATATTTAAATGAATTGCCGCAAAGCCAAGGCCTGTGTCTGTGTCGTCGAGAGTGGGTGCTGGTTCCTAACATAATAACCTGATGACACGTTGTCGGAAGGCAGAGGTGGCTGTCACAGAAGCATAATGTATGCTCTGACCTTTGACCCGGGCTTTGGCATAGGAATTGTAATCGAAATGCTATAGTTGGAGCACCCAGGAAAGGGCTCTTTGGAGTGGCTATTAAAGTCAAGTTCCTTTGGGTTTCTGTTCTGAATTGTTTAATGATAGCCAGTCAAGGCTTTATTGTAGTTATGCTTCTAGAAAACTATTGTTTTCTAAGAACAGATACTAGAAAAGATAGTAGTAATAAAGAAACATAGATTTTAAATAAATAAAAAATATTTTTGTGGCTCGAAAACATTTAATTACCTTTCAGTTTAAGTGGAAATGCAGCCTTTGATCTTTTGTTTACACTTTCCCAGTTAATAAGTTATAAAAACTTTGATGCCAGAGTATTGAGTTTGAAAAGGCCATAAAAACTATTCCATTTCTTGCTCATTTTTTTTGTCAGACTAAACATGCCATAAAATATTATTTTGAATAGATATAAGCCTTCTTTCTCGTCCAAATAAAATCGCATAAATATATATGAAATGCATAAATAAATCACTTTGAAATTAGATACTTTGGCTTCGCCTGTTTACAATAATAATATTAATGTTTATATTATTTGTTGGCTCTGTGCAAGGCCTTGTTGCCATGATTGATTGACTCCAACACGAACCTGGCTTATTGGCTTCGGCATATTGCAAGTGTTTTATGGCCTCAATTTTGAGGGCCAACTTCCGTTTCCGTTTCCATTCGATTTCGATTTTCCGCGCTCTCACTCTGCTGCCTGCCTCTCGCCTTTTGTTATTGCTGCAAATTATTGTTTCGTCCATTGAAAGTTTTGTGTTTAACGCAACTTTTTGTGCAGACATTAATTGCAAAAATTTTCTCGCCTAATGGCTACGGGGCCCGGGGGGTGTTTGGCAGTGGCTGCGAAATGAGATTTCGACCACAAAATAGCAGCAAACAACAATTTTGGCTTTCTGGGCTCGCTGTGTGTGATGTTCTTCTCTATGCGGGCAATAAAATAACAATCAACGCAAGCCGCGGTTGTTGCCAGGATGGAGAGGCGGCGGGGGCGACTCTCAGAGGGGCTGGTTGCCATAAGGATTGGGGGTGCCACAAGCCAGAACACAAAAGGCTAAAACAAAGAAGGAAACGAGAGGCAACGATCTAGGAAATACTCTTCGAAAAAAGAAAAATAACTTTCAGTTTTGATGTATAATACAATTAGAAAAATCTAAAGAGAGATCCTTGGAAAATCAGCTTTAGAGAAGCTTTTTGGCAGTACCAAAAGAAAAGAAAGGGAATTCTTAATTACAAAAACCTGCAAAGCTCTTAAATTTATTTTTTTAAGACAGACAGCATTAATTTCCAAGGGTTAGGGTATCTTCAGGCAAAGGAAAGAGTCTCAAAAAAAGCCAAGTGTAATTTTCCAGTACTCCCAAGAGTCCTGGGCGCACTTGCAGCCCTCATCGCACTTTGCATTGGCATCGAGGCTGCCTCTGCCTGCGACTGGAACAAACTAATAAAATAAATTAAATCGCTTAATTGAAGTAAATTGCCTATAAAATTGTTTTTCGAAAGCAGCAGCCAAAAGAGGTGGTCCCAGGCCTGGCCATAATTGAGTAATAAATTCAAATATTTATTGCATCAACAAATGTACAAATTGTGTTCTTCGGACTCTCGACTTTGGGGGGGAGGAGTGTTAAGTGTTCCCCGGACACAAAAGAGATGGAGCTTCAGGAAATTTCAATTAAGTTCTAAAGTTGGGCAATCCTTTCCTAATGCTACACAATTTTGCACTATGCTGTAAAAAAAATACAAGGCGCCGCTGAGCGCGATATGGATTCAATGCCAGCCAGGGGGGCGTATGCGTAATATGCATAAATATTGAATGACTTTTTGGTGTGACATCAAGCGATGTGCACTCAACACTTAAGCACACGCAGAGAGCCAGAGACACACACCAGGGAAAGTAAAGTGAAAGCGTATGTAAAATACTTTCACGCGCCCAGTGAATAATTTAAGAGGCCAGAACACACACAGCACAGCGATTCGAGTTGAGAGCACAGAGAGAGTGTTCAGAGTTTCGAGTTACCAGCTCCAAGTTACCAGCATCCCTGCTACCATCTCCCATCTGGAGCTCCAGCTTTCAGCCAGAGAACCCATCAAGTTTGCACCCCATCTTGGCCGCCTTCATCAAGCCACTCCCCAGGCCGAAAAATGAGTTACTTTACATAACTAAGTAATTGCCAGGCGGCGGGCCCGGGAGCGACACAAACGTAAAATTATTATAAACAAACCATTCGGCAGTCGTAAAAAAAGACACTCACTGAGCACCCCAAGCTGTCAGCCGAAGCAAAAAAAAAAAAAAAGAAACAGAAAATGGCATAAAAGGTCCTCGCAAATTTCTTCATTATGCAAACATCGGCTGGCAGAGGCGTATAAAATACAAAACATATTTAAATGCAATAAAGCAAAACGCAGGGTGGGCAGCCTCCAGGGGGAATAGGCATACTTGAAAGTGTGAAATCACGAGATTCCAAAGGAATGGAGCGGCGACGGGATTAGGAAATCATAACTTAAGTGGCGGGAATAAGTGAGATGGGTGGGAAATCGGGGAGGGGTTGGATATTATTCGAATTATCTAAAGATATTTGAGTGCTATGCGATGAGAGTTTATAGTGATAAAATTTAAAGAAAATGTGGTAGAGATAATTATTAAAAATGTATATTGATTTCAAAGTACTGTTCATGAATATCCCTCAGAGTGCTGAGGAGGAAAATCCTGAGGAGAAGAAAACTGATCAATTAATCTTGCATAAAAGGAAATAATAATTTTTATTGTAATAACGGTGAGCATGTCACGTATTAAATTTAAACAATTTTTCTAGTAAATGTATTGTATAAAATGAATAAAATATGGTAACGATAATGTAATAAAATAATGCTGTTTATAAATATTATTTTTAAAGCACTCTACTTGAATTTTCCTCTGCGAATTCTAAGTTGTAAAAACATGAGGAACAGAAGAAGGAAAATTATGAGGAGAAGTGAAATTCATTTTCTGTAATAGGGAATGATAATTTTCATTGTAATAAGCGTAAGCACGTCACGAATAAAATTTTTTAAATTATTTTGGTAAAGATAATGATAAAACTAACAAAATCTGGTAGAGACCATGTTTTTTTAAATAGATTTTAAAGGCTTGTTTCCAAATTTCCTTTAAGTCTTAAGGAGGAACTTCTTGAGGAGCAGAGAAATGACAAATTCATCATGTGTAAAAGGAAATGCGTAAAATGATAATTATTTCAATGTTTAAATTATAGATTAACAATGTTAGATTTGTAGATTTAAAAAAGAAAATCTATAATTAAATATGAAATATTTGTTATATTTTAGACTTTAAATAAATATTCAAGACAATCGAAATCTTTTCCATATACAACAATTGACACTAAAGAATGGAGTCAAGTTCCCTCTACTCAGCAATTAGTGCCGAGTTATTGGATTAATTGTGCAAGGACCTCGTCCCGCTTAAGTTTACAGCAGAATAGTAACAGCCTGAAATAGAAGCGACTACCTTTGAAATAGAAGGATACCAGATAAATGTGTACATCCCCCGGTATTCTAAGGAGTCCAAGAAGCCCAAGGCGATGTTCGTTCGTCCCTCTGGCTGCCCTGCCCCATCAATCAGATTAAAATTGAAATTCCAGGCTGTTCGAAATGGACCCCAATCCGTAGACCGAGCTCAAGTCCAATTCCAAGTCGGTGTCCGAATGAAAACCGGCTAGCAGATAGCTTGGCTCGCTCTCACTTAATATTTGGCCAACAGCTTCAAGTGATTTACGGAGATTAAGGCCTGAAAGGAGCTGAAGATGGAGCCAGAGGTGGAGCTAGAGCAGGCGGAGGCCGTAACCGAGACTGAAAAGGAGCTTTTGTAAGCTGATTTTCCTGCTGGCTTCGCCTTTGTCTAAGCCCAGCGCCTTATCCTTGGGCCGCTGCTCCTTTGGCTGCCCACGGGGCCATTTGGAAGTCACTCCATTGCCCCCGCTGCATTATGAGTTAGTTGTGCGGCCAACTAAAACGCCATACAATTTATTATAAACGGGGGATGGAGGGGTGAGGAGACGAGGAACGAGAGATGGAGGACTCCTGGGGACCGGCCACCCGAGGAGCCTAAGCTGCTGGAGCATGTCCTTGGTCCTTGTCCATCTTGACTGGCTTCTGGCAATGCGACCTGCTGTTGCTCTGGTTCTTCCTTCTGCTGTTGTTTCTGGTTTTGCTATTGCTACTGCGACTGCTTTTGCTCCTTCTCCTGCTCTTGCTCCTCTTCCTGCTCCTCCTCCTCATTTTCCTCCTCATTTTCCTGCTCCTGTTCTTGATTTTCCTTCGGCTCCTTTTCCAGCTGAGCACCTTTCACCTTTCCATCCGCCTTGGCCAATGCATTCAATGCATTTCAATTGCCAGCCACACACAACATTTTAATTTGTTCGCTGCGAGTGGCTTAAGCTGGGATGTGGAACAGGATCCAGGGACAGGGTTTATTACAGAATGCCAAGCATTTTGGATTGCTTTTTAAGTAGGAAAGATGGTCATTTGGCTATAATCTGTAATAGGAAAAGCCTTTTATAAGAGCTCATGAACTGGGAAAGATTTAAAGATATATATATTTCTAACTAACCCTCCTTCAATATTGAAAAATATAAATGTAGCAATAAGATACAGATAAATAAACAGGTTTTTAATGACTTAAATTATCAGAATTCTATGTCGAATAATTTTATTTAAGAGTTCTATGATACCAACTATTTCATAATAAATATTTCAAATGATATTTCAAATAATAATTCAATGAAACAATTTATTAAAAATACAAATACGCATTGAAAATCCTTTAAGATAACCCAAAATCTGTATTAAACATTTCCATAAATTCCTGCCAACTTAAAATTTCTTATAACTTCAAATAACTTCCCACTCAAAACCATGTTTAGTACGCACTTTCTCAGTTTAATTTATTAATTGATTTCAAGGGCCTTTCAAGTCAAGTCCTTGACCCCCAACTCCCCAGCTCCTGACCCCTGACCTATTCTCTTTCTCTTTCATAATTGAGGCCCGCATTGAATTTGATTTTCCAGTGAAATAACAGTCGATTGTTCGAATAATAAGGAGCTCATCATCAGTCCGGGATTAGCAGTCCTGCCCCGGAAGCGTGGCAGACGCGGAGGACGCAAAGCCTACCCCCCGCCCCGCACCACCTGAATCCGTGACCTTCAATGGATTTGTGGCTTTTCAATTAGCCAGCGACAGAAATGTCAGCGGGGGCGATGGGGGACAACAGCAAAACGAAAAAAATGAAGAAGGATTTCCATTTTCACACTCAAGTGTCAGGCGGGGACGACCGTCCGTATGCCCGAGATGAGCTACCAGATAAAGCGGCTCCGAAAAGGTCCCGGGAACAGGATCTAAGCCCGGCAAAGGGTATGCGGCAAGAGCCTGGCGACAGGAATAAAATGCGTGAAAAAGGTTAAGGATTCAGAGGCCGTAGCAGTGTGTCGCCAACTTGGGCTTTCCTCGACCTCAAACTCGTCCTTGTCCTTGTCCTCGCCGGGGGAATCAACTTGTTTATTTTTTAAGAATATTTCTCTACACGGGAAAATAAACAGGAGAATTATAGGGAAATCTTAAAACATATTTCAAGTATTTACTTTTAAGGTAATTTTAATTTCTTTTTAAATAAAATAAATTAAAAACTAACTTTCTGAAAATGTAATTGATTAAAATAGACTTTTTCCTTTGACATTTTCTCTTTGTGTTGAGCTTGAAATATTATTTTTTTAGAAATGTATAACTAGACTTTCTGCTTCCTAACCAGAAGTAGAGCCCAAGTAAAGGGGAATCCTTTCCAGAATGCCTCCAGTGCCACTCGATCCATTAGATAAGCTTGTCCAGTTGCCATCTTTGGGTCTTGTTGAAGGAGAAGGATGGTGTTATGGACATTGCAGATTTCACGCATTTCCACGCTAAATCAAGCAAATGAAGTGTTAATTAGGGCAGGGCGAGGGGATTGGCCACTCCATATTAAACACTTGTGTCGCACTCTTTAATCCCTTCCATAAATAATTAATATTACATGTGTCCTGCTGCTCAGATTTTGTTCAGTTAATCAGCTCGATTGCATTATACACATTTTGCGGTCAACTCTGGCTAGAAATTTGCAATTAAATGGCAGCCGTTTCATGGAAAAACTGAACAATTTGTGGAGCGGAGAGCTCGTTATCCAAATTTCAGTTAGAGAGTTTAGTTTTTAGATAGGCATCGAAACTATTCAATAATTTGCTGATTGATTTTCATGGAGTCCATCTCAATTATCCGAATGTGTGGCCACAAAGAGAGGTGTGCTAATTGGGCCCACTTTCTGGCTAAAATTATGTTATGAACTGAACCGATATGCAATTAAGTCTTTACAGAGAAATTGAAGTCCGTATATTCTCCAGAAAATTGTGCCTAGTCTGGCAGAGTTTTCCAAGTAAACTCCTCATAAGTTTCCCAAGAAATAAGAAACCTGTACTTCTCTACTCTCTCTTCAGTTTCAAGGATATGCTAATTAGTAACCTATCCTGATCGATCCTTTTGCTTTGGCACTTCTTGTATTCCCTGATAGCTCTCCATGTTCAAGTGCCAATTAATCAATGCGAACAGCTCGCTGGATTTGGCACAAAACTCTATTGTCAGCCACTCCTGTGAACTTTCGTCCTGGGCTTTAACCCCTTAAAGCTGATTAACCCCCAAACCCCACGAGCAAGCTATACCCGTTACGTTACGTTACGTTCCGTGCTGAGAAGCAGCTCGAGAGTTGAACGTTGATGAATCGTCTGCACTTTATGGAAGGCAAAAACATGTTGACGGCTCACTTGTATCCCATATCCTGCCCTGGCACAATCCCTCGAGCACGCCCACTTGCCCTGCAAATCCACGACTAACAAGCCATATTAAAAACGCTCCGACTGCAAGTGCAGAAATCTAGATCCAGCAGATGCATGCAAACATATATCAAATCGGGGAATGGCAAAGATTTTCCCCGACACTGACTTTAGCTGCACAGAGCGAAAAGAAGTGTAAGTTTTTAGCTTAAAATATATGATGGGTATAAATTTCCCTTTAGTTTGGTCACTCTAAAGCTAAAAGTGTGACCAGCTTGGCATCTGTACCTACTGTACTTGTGCCTTGCAAACGTTGTTGGTCACACTAAAGTAAAAAGTTGGAAGGAACAGTTGCCGAGATGGTTCTTTCAGTGTAGTTTGGAGAACTTGCTATTGCAAGGGGACATCTTATTACGTTGTTTTATTGCCAACTTGGCAGCAAGAACGGGCGAAACACTCAACTGCAATAAGATTAATGACTTTTATAAAATTTATTATGGTCGCTGCTGACTCACCTTCTTGTGATCTCCGCCTGACTCCTGCCTCTCTATAGCCTACCTCCTTTAACCTACCTCCTTAAACCCACCTCCTTTATCTTACCTCCTTTATCTTACCTCCCTTAACCCACCTCCCTTATCCTTTAGCCTGCCTGCAAATGCACAATAAGGTTATAAATTTCACAACTATTTGCTCTTGATGGGGCAAGCGTTGTAGCGCCGCATTTATTATGCAATTGCCGCTGCAGTCCCAGGACCTGTGTCCATATCCTTCAAAACTCTGCTCAAATCAGGGACCCGTCGTCTCTCCCGCGTTGGCAATAATTTATTAGCTAAATTGTCATCAAGGGCATTTTTGAAATCATTTTTTTCCCCTCGCTTTCGGCGGCTACATTTCCTGTTAGTTGAAAATATTTCGGCGTGCTCGTCATGTGATTAATTATGTTACCCAGGAGGAGCTCGGGCCCCCTTCCCTCCGGAGCAACTAATGTGAGAAACGTGCCGCTGGAATGGAATCAGATTCACTTGACCAGCGAGAGAGAGAGAGTAAAAAAGAGGAAGATTTTAAATCAGGTCATCAGGAGTTTCGGGGAAATTCTTTTGGCCACTTTTGATTGACCGAAATTTGCATGACAAAAGGGGATTGTCCTCTTTCTATAACCAAACTGTTTTAAAGCATTTCCCAGTTCTATTTAAGTGTTTATTATAAATTTTAATATATTAATATAAACATTTTTCATAATCTTATAAAGAGCAATTACTGGAAAATACATTTCCCATTTGGCATTAATTCGTGTCAAGGTTCCATCCGTTAAAACGCTTCGCGGTTCAAGTACTACTTCTCTTCTCTCTTTTTTTTTTTTTTGAAAATCCCTCAGCTCAGCTCAATCCCTATGCCAATCCCAACTTGAAAAACCCCGGAGCCTCGGCTCCTCGGCTTGTGCGACGAGTATCAATTATCGTTCATGGCGAGAAATGCATCAAATTGAAATGTTCATTCATGCATTTGCCGGACTGGCAGCCCGGAGGCGTATATGGGTGCCGCCTCCCCTCCGCCTCAGGCAACTGCCTGTCGTTGCTGCTGCCATCCATCGATCCTGGCCCCGGTCCCCTCCTCTCCCACACCCCTATCCTGCATTTTTTTTGCTGTGTTTGTTATGTTTTGTAGGCTGCGGCAAAGGGTTCAACGATTTTCAGTTAAAAAGCATTCGAGTGGATGAACAATATTTATTGGTTTCCATGTGGGTCGTCTCTGTCAGTGGGAGTTGCTATCTGGTGGGCGTGTGTATGAGTGTGTGAGTGTGTGTAAGTGTGTGTGTGAGTGTGTGTGTAAGGGGGAGGTTATTCTAGGGGTGTTCCATGTCCAAGCTTCTTCCGGTGGGGCCGATGGTGCCGCCGGAGGTGAACTGAACCGAACCGAAACCGGTCAGTGCAGCGTTGGCCATTGCCCCAGGGATCGGAGCCCCATGAAATTCCACCAAAAGGTGGGAGTTATTTCTGGGTGAAGCAGAAAAAAAAAGCAAAAAAAAAAATAGAATAAAAAAATAGAAGCAAAACCTTTAATGGCAAACCCAAAGGTTTGTGGGAATTATGGAATTAGAAGCCTTTGAAGCCTGAAGATGAAACTTTGAGTTGAATTTAGATAAAACGAAGGGGAAATGTGTATTTTGTGGTTGTTTTTTGAGAGAGAAAGATACAAAGATTATCTTTCTTTGATTAGAATCAATAATAACAATTATTATCACATATTTGTTGAAGAATTTATACTTATCTTGGGATATAATCAAGGAAGTTTTTAGAAATGTTAGCCATGTAACTTTCGATCTATTAGATGTACTTGTTTATAAATATTTGCCATAACTTTTTAACCATTAAGATTGCTTATAAATATTTTCTATATTTTCTTAACCGTTAAGGTTCCTTATAAATAATTTTCTATACTTAATTAACTCTTAAATGAATGTGTAAGAATTAACCAAACACAAGGTAATAGATACTTCTTTTTTTTTTTAATCCACATTTTGTCGATCTCACCAAGAAACCATATAAAATACATAAGACTCTGACTTGGACATATAAAAAATCACTTATCAGAATTACCATAAACCAATTAATGAAATAATATTAAATAATATATAAATAGTAGCCCGACTATCCTTGCTAGCTCTTAATTTCAGTTAATACTTAGCTCTTTATTTATAAATACAAAATAAAAATTAAGTGAACATAATAATAGGATTTAAATAGAGTCTCAATTTAATAATCTTTAGAGAGTAATTAGAGAAAAGGGATTTTACCGAGATGTAACTAATTTTTTAAAAGAAAATACCAGATCTTTGTAATACTAACGAAATAATTATGTTTTTAGTACCTAACTAAGTCTGCATAGTTTATATTTTTAGGCTGATTTGAAGCTCCTCCTGCAACCAAAAGTACTCTCTCCTCATCTAAAAATCGAGGTGAAGGGAGCTGCAGCTCTTCCGCTGCGGTTTCGACTTGTCCTCCGATGATTGCTGTGATTAAAGGATCCCGCCCGCCGCGGATTAGTGGGGTTGCGAAATAAGCACCCAAAAAAGCACACACACTCAAATACACACACACACCCACACACAACACACACACACTCTGGTGTATTGGCGGCAATGCAATGTCGGATTTGCGGCCGCGTTTTCCCCATACCCCTTCCCCCTCCCCCCTTGCACGCTTTTCACTGTTTTTCTCGCTTTTTGTGGCAATTTTCATGTACGGCCTACGTTGTGTGCGATTTTACGGCTTCCGGTGGGGACAGAGTGGCACGGTGGCAGTGTGGCAGTGTGGCAGAGTGGCGTTGTGCTGGTGACATCGGACAATATAAAAACCCAACCCCCCAAGACCGCTGTCCCACCCCTTTAGCCGCTCGCTATAAAGTTCAATCGAGTCAGTCAACAATTGGCACAGAGAAAACGCACACAGAGATACAGAGAAAGATACGGATACATGTGTGTGTCTGCCTCTTGTCAAAGTCAATTGGGTGGCTCTGTATTTGGGTGGGGCAGGGGGGTGGCCTTGGGAGTGGTGGGTTCAGGATGCTGTGAGGGAAAAGGTTAAAGTTTTCGACGCTCTCGATTCTTTTTCACTTTTCGGGTAGGCTCAGTGCTTAAATACATTTGATTGTAATTCGCTTTTAAATTCGATTCGTTGCGATTTCGTTGCGATTTGTTATTGGATGTAATGGTGCGACATCTGAGCCCGTTCTCTGTGTGTGTGTGTGTGTGTTTGCTAGTGTGTGTTTGGGCCATTTTGGTTATTGTCGGGTTTTCGGGCTTTGCGCTTTGGGTCGACTTACATATGTGATTAATGCGGGTCGCCAATGCAATGGGATTCCCTTCGACAATCGAGTATATGTGTGTGTGCTTGGTCCTTCGTTTTTGTTCTTCCTGGCCTTGGGTTTACTTGGCCGAAACGGACTTTTGGCCCTGCTTATTTATTGAGGCTCTCCATTGATTCGGTCAGTAGTTGGTAGTCGAACTTAATTTATTTATTATTTCGTTAATTGTGGGCCCAGACCCAACGGCAGATAGCTTTGATTGCTAAGCTCTGGATGCTTTTTTTGTCCCTAGCAAACACTGTAATCAGGTAGAGTCCTTCGAAGGCGAATTGGGGAATTGTAAGTAGGAGCAAATGGGAACTTAATACCCATCCCGCAACAGAGAGAAGGAGAGGGGAGAGGTGAATATTTGTTTGCATTGAAATTGAGGATTAAGTGAAAAGTTGTGGTCAAAAGGGGTTTCATTATTTACCATCCGATTTTTGGGACAAAAAAAATTAAGGGGTCGTCAAAATTTAGAGAAATTGGGAAAAATATAGAAATCAAATTATTGAATGCAGAAATGTTCTCCTTTGAAAACCAAACCGGACTGAAATCGGTTGAGTTTAAGCCAAGTTATGATCAAAAAACCATGCGATTTTTGGATTTTTTTTTTTATATTTATTAAAATGCTTATTTCGTCGTTCTCGCTAGTTCTTAACTTTCCATCCACCTTGTTTGTTTTTACTAGTGGTCCATATAAATAGTCTCATCACTCATCTCATACTCATAATTACTAGTTGTGTTTACCCGTGTTCTTTACTCGTTATCTTTACTCGTTGTCCTTACACGTCGTCTTTAACCGTGGTCTCTACTTAGGCCTAACTCGGTTACTTCACTAGTCACCATCACTCGTCTTCTCTACCTTTCTTTACTAGTATTTACTCGGCTTCTTCACCATCTGTACTGTTAGTCGTCTTTCTTTGTCACCTACAATCGTCGTTTTCACTCGCCGTCTTCAATTGTTGTGTTTATTAGTCCCGTTTACTCGTCGTCTTTACCTACGTCTTCTCGTCTTTACTTGTCTTTTCATCTCTAAACGTCGTCTTGACTGGTGGTCTTTACTCGTTGTCCTTACTAGTCGTTTTAACTAGTCGCCTTTACTCGTTGTCTTTATTTGTCATCTATTTTCTTGGTCGTCTTTACCGTCTTAATTAGTCATCATCGATCAATGTCTTTACTTGTCGTCTTAACTAGTCGTCTTCGCTAGTCTTTTTTACTTGTCCTTTGTACTTTCAGTCTCTACTCGTCGTCTTTACTGGTATTCCTTATTTATCGTCTTTAATCAACGTCTTGTCGTCTTTACTAGTTGTGTTTACTCATCGTCTTCACTCGGCCCTTACCTGTGTTTCGTACTCGTTGTCTCTACTTATACTCTCTACTCGTCGTCATAACTGGTCGTCTTTACTGGTTGCCTTTTTTCGTTTCTCTTACTCGTCTTCACCTATTATCTTTAATCATCGTCTTCACTCGTCGTCATTACTCGTCGCCATCACTCGTCTTTTGTACTCTTATTCCCTACTCGTTGTCTTTACTAGTCAACTCTACTCGTAGTTTGTACTCTAATTTTAGTTTGCTCTTTCGATCTAATGAATTTATGTTAGAATGTTGCAATTAGCAATGCCAAACGGTGCATGTGTAATGTCGTATGTCTGCTTTCCGGCTGTCTGACAACTCTGAGACCCTGACGAGTGGATTACACGGCACAGGTGTGTTTGTGTGCTTTCCATAAACTCGACAAATTTGTTACGCTTACAACATCGATTTGTTAACTCTTTGATCTTGCAGCTTTGCCCCGTTTTTACACTAGCAAAGTTTCGATTTGTTTAATTCGTTGTCGGCGTTGCTCGCCCCTTGTTGTTGTTAGTGTTGTTGCTGTTGTTCGTTCATGTTGGTGTGTATGTAGTGTGCTATTTGGCAACAAAGTTTTACCGCATGTCGCACGCACTGCCGCCCCACCCCTGGATGCTACTACCCCCCCTCAGTGCACAAATCATTTTCAAATACGAAACTTTGGCTGCAATAAAGTTGTTTGTGCCACGCCCACCGGTTCCACATGGGAGAGTCCCCCATGGTGAGAGCCTCAGGAGAGCTCAGGCAATCCCCCGTTTTGGCAGCAAGCCCAAAAAAGAGGCAAAAAAAAATGTATGGCACACACACCTGGGTCGATGGCTTGTAACTCTTTGGTTTTATGTAGCTGGTAATTTGTGTGTTTTAAAACTGTAAAACGTAAATTTAATGGAACGTTTAGGTGTTGTAAGGAAGCGTCGAAGTTGCTGTTGTTTTCAGCTGTGCTGTTTCCTGTGAAAGTGTGGTTGGTTGCACGGCATGTTGTTTGTTTGTTGGTTTGTTTGTTTGCCGGCGAACCAACTTGCTCCTTGCATCCTCTGGCAGAGCTGCAAAGTTTTGATTGTTCGAATCGCTCGGATTTGGAGTCGGACTACTCGGATGTGGATGTGGATGGGGATGCGGATGCCAGTGAGCCGTGTATTTAGCCATATTTGCCTTTCAGTGTGCCCACCCGGAGGGATAGAGATACCCCACATTTATTTGCAAATTCGAAACTGGAGGCGTCGGATGTGTCATTATCTAATTGGCTTCTGGAGTTCAGGCATTCGGCTTGGATGGATTTTAAACTGTGTGGCCTGGGCCAGGGGCTGCTGGTAGGGGGTAATTACACGGACTGTGTGCCTTGGATATTATTTGGCAATAATCGCATGTCGAACAAATTAATTAACTTAATTAGCTTGATGCTGTGCGCCGATGTGAATCGAGTTTACTTGGGTTCCTCAGAGAGAGAATCCTTTGGGGCATACCAAGTAAATATAGGGGGGAGCTTGTGTGTGTGGGTTGGAGTTTCCCAATTTCAATATCAAATATCATTATTTTTACTATTAATATTTGGCAATGGCAAGAGGGAAATTAACTTTGGCAGGGCGATGTTTCTATACCCTTGATTAAGAAAATCATTATAGCTTAACCAAGAATGCATTTATATATTTATATATATTTATATTTATTATATACCTATTAATGTATATTTATTATATATTTTAATTTGGAAAACATTTCTATGCTAGTAACTAATAATTGTAATACAAATGAGGTTAGGGAATTTGTATAATAAGTTTAAAGCTTTAAAAATGCAATTTTGTTATGATTTTTCACAGTTTCAATGATGAAACCTTTTATAGGATTTTGAAACATTTATTTTAGCGTTTTTTCAATATTTTATTATTGATATATATTATATATATTAAAAATATTAATAATAATATTAATATAAATTTTAATTGCAAATCGAAATGTACATTACTTTTCCAGGCACCTAATGATCTCAAGAAGTTTTTAAATATTCACATTCTTTAGATCGATATTTATCGGTATTTTTCTGTATAACTTTCTGACCATAGCAAAGTTTAAAAAAAGCATTAATTTAAATATGGAAAGCTTTTCTATACTAGTAACTAATAATAGAATAAAAATTTGATTAAAAAAGCTGTACAATGAGTTCAACATTTAAATAGTTAAATTCTTATGTTATTTTGATAATTTAAATGTAAACATTCAGTACATTTTCTCACAATATTTGTATTATTAATTAATTCAAATTTTAGTGACGAACTTTTGGAAATTACGACTATTCAGGCACCCTATTTGCCGTCAAGAGCAAACAAAATAGTTTCAATCTTTAAATCGATATTTATCGGAATATTTTCGAAAGCTTTATGACAAAATCAAAATTTAAAAATGTCAAAACTAAGTCAAATAAGTAGTTATTTCATTACGGAAAGCTTTGCTGTGTTAGTTTTTAGAAGGTTACTCAACTTAATATTTTAAACAAATAAAATTTGTCATAATTTGTTCATATTTCTATTTAAAAAAATTGTTTGCAAAATATTTTATTCTTTGTGACAGCTAAATAGACTCTCCCGTTAATGCTGATCTAAAATATATATGTTTTACAGGATCAGAAATGACTTCTTCATTGACTAAATTTATATTACCCCTTCTGCAAGGGTATAAATAAGCACTATCGTATCCTATCCTATCCTATTCTATCCTCCTCTATCCTATCCTCTCCGTTTCCTCTCCTTATCCTTTGGCTGCTCGTCCACTCCAGCTCCGCCGCACGGAATGTTGCTCCCTGGATACGTGCCCTGACAGGACACTCCTAATTAAAGTTTGCCTTGATTTTATTTTCCAAGGATTTTAAGCGGTGGTCTCCTAATTTACTCAACTGAAGCCAGTTTGGATTTTCCTTTTGTTGAGCTAGCTTTTCTTTTTCTCTTTTTGCTCCTTTTCTGCTCTATCCTCCCCTTCCTCCCCTTCCACCCCCTCATTTCCCTTATCGCCTGGTCAACACTTTGCACTGTTTTGCATTATCTGCTCGTACACTTTTCATGTTAAAAGTTTAACCAGCCATGAATTTCCCCAGCACATTCTTCTATAATTTTCTTAACGCAAAGTTTTTGCGAACAATTACGTACGTGTGGCCAAGGCAGCGGGGGAGGGTGGGTAATGGTGGGGGGGGGTTGTACCTGGAGTACCGTTCGTGCCACTTAGACCTGACGTCGTAGACAGGTGGCAGCAGACGGCAGACGACGGGACGGGGGAGACAACTAACCATATAAATGCAGAAGGAACATGTCGCTGTTGCGGCGGCCAAGGTGAGCTACAGATGACAGACAGGTAGGGAAGGACACTGGCAGAAAATAGGAGCAACTTAATTTAAAATTAAATTATTTATAAAATAATTAACAAGAAGGTAAGCTTACTTCGGCATGCCTATGTTTTTGTATTATTCCAGAATTTCGCTTTTAATTTGATCAAAATCGAACAACTATATCATATAGCTGCTAAAGAAATATATATATATATAAATTCAATTGAAATCATAGCAAATTTGTGCGCAGTGCTGGCTGCCGACAGTGGGACAAGCTTCACATCGTCATAGTCATAGTCAGCGTTGCCGTGGCTTGTCGCAAGTAGTTAGAAAACTTTGCACTATATAAGCTTAACTTTTGCAGGGGCACAAGGACCAGGGAGGCGGAACCAAGGAGGCGGGACCAAGGAGGCAGGACCAAGAAGACGGGAGTAAGGAACCAGGAGTAAGGAGCAGGCAGACGGCAGACGGCAGCCGGCAGAGATCAGGCAGCAGGCGGTAATAATATGACAATAATGACACTGTTGACGGCGTCTGTACAACGGGCACCATTCAGCTGGGATCCAGTTTCCAGTTGAGCATTCGGTGTCCTGCAGCCAGGACACAGTATCTCTGCCCCTGCCCCTGCCCCTGCCCCTGGTCCCGCAAATAATGGCTTACTTTTCAGCGCATTTTGCATAATTTCACTCGAGGCGCGCGGAGGTCAGGCCAGCAGCCAAATGCAGCTCCGTTTAAGCCAAGTCGGGCTTTAAGTCCTTTGGCTTTTGTTTTCTGCGCCCCCCCCCCCCCGTCCTGTGGCAGCTGTAGCCGCTGCTCCTGGGCACGGCCTCACTCAAAAGGAAATGAGAAAAATTTTCTTCATTTCCGTTAAATGTCACTACACTTTGACTTTGGCCAGTGTCCTGCTCCGGCTCCCTGGTGCTGCTCCTGCTCCCCGCGATGCCTGTTGAATGGCCATTGGACGGCGCAGTCAGGACCTTTAAGGGTTTAAAGAGAACCTCAATCACAGACACAGGACTGATATGAACCTGTGCGAGCGGGGACACAACAAAAGCATTCATTTTTACAGATTAAATTGAATTTTTCCTTAATTTTAAATGAATTCGGATTTAAGACACAGCTTGGTTGAGTTAAAAAAAATATATATTAATATAATTAAATATATTAACAAATATAATATATATAAAAATATTTGGCAATAATATCCTTTGGCAATCAATTAAATAAATAGTAATAAATAAAATAATAGTAATAAGTATTTGTAATTGTAGAAGGATCAGTAGTAGCAATCAGAAGACATTACTCAAAGAGTTACTTTAATTTTGGGTTATCGATACCATAAATAAATTTTGTAATATATCAGACTACCATTAAAATGTATTCAACATCGAGTATTTCATGAAATTTATCAATACTTTATAGATAATTTTTTGTATATATTGAAAATCCTTTGAACTTCTTCCCCATGTATTTCCCTGTTCCTGCTTTGTTGTTATGAGTTCCAGGTTTTCAATGTATCAAAGTATCATTACCATATCTCTAAAACATCAATAAATGCCGGTATTTTATCAATAATTTTCAGACACTTAAAACTCTAAAAATCCGATAATTGATCGATAATTTTATTATATTCAAACTTCAAAAAATCCTTAAAATATCGCTTGCCTGTTGCTAATTGCTATAATGACCGATTAAATAATATATAAAAATATCACAACCATATCTCTTAACCATCGATAAGCGTCGATAATTTCTAAATAATTTTAAAACATTTAAAATTAAAAAAAAAAACTTTAAAAGTCCTGAAATTTATCGATCAATTTGGAATATTTAAAATTTAAAAAAATTCCTCTCAATATTTCCTGCTCCTGTGTTTTGTTTCTTATGAGTTACATCTTACCTTGACTCCTAAATATCGATCATTTTAGATAATTTATCGATCAGTTTTGCTATATTTAAAATGCCTGCATTTCCTGTAACCCCCCCTCCCCCACTGGCCTGTTGCTCCTGCCGCCCGCCTCCCTTCGGAGGTGATGACATCCCCAAAAGACGGTATTCCTGGTTCCCGGAAAGAGGCGAGTCGTAAAGCGACATTAACTTAACAGCCTTAAAAGCTTTGCTCCGCTGTTCGACGTGGCCCTGCTATCGCTAACTCAATTTTTCACTGCCATTGTAGGCCCAGCAGCTGCCAGCTGCCAGCTGCCAAGTGCCAACAAAAAACTGCCGCCTGACAAGCCCGAGAATCCGAATCCAAAACACAAATCCAAGTCCACCCCTATCCCGGTCCCCATGCCTATGCCTCGTGCGGAATCCAACATTATCTGATTTTTATTTCACTTTGTCGGCGACATTTCGTAATGCGTTGCAAATCGAAATCGAGAACAGGACGAGGCGAAAGCGTTGTGCAAACAACAATTTTTTGTTAATTAGCCGAAGAAGAAAAGGCAAATATGAGGAGAGCCCTGTCCTGTCCCTGTCTCTGTCCCTGTCCTGTCCCAGCTGTAATTGCCGGGATCTTCTCCGCATGTTTTCGGGGAATTTGGTAAAGTGAAAGCACTTCTGCCTGCTGGGTGTAATTAAAGCGGAGAGAACGCTCCGCAGATTACATCGCGTTGGGTTGCCAGGACCCGACTTACTGGCTGCCACAAGGAGCAGGAAAAACGAGGAGCAACAAGACCACACACTCAGCAAAGTGTGTTATCAGAATTTTCTACAACGATTTTTACCAGGAATTACGAGAGTCAAAGTCTCAGAGTCAGAGTCAGAGTCAGAGTCAGAGTCAGAGTCAGAGTCAGAGTCAGAGTCAGAGTCAGAGTCAGAGTCAGAGTCAGAGTCAGAGTCAGAGTCAGAGTCAGAGTCAGAGTCAGAGTCAGAGTCAGAGTCAGAGTCAGAGTCAGAGTCAGAGTCAGAGTCAGAGTCAGAGTCAGAGTCAGAGTCAGAGTCAGAGTCAGAGTCAGAGTCAGAGTCAGAGTCAGAGTCAGAGTCAGAGTCAGAGTCAGAGTCAGAGTCAGAGTCAGAGTCAGAGTCAGAGTCAGAGTCAGAGTCAGAGTCAGAGTCAGAGTCAGAGTCAGAGTCAGAGTCAGAGTCAGAGTCAGAGTCAGAGTCAGAGTCAGAGTCAGAGTCAGAGTCAGAGTCAGAGTCAGAGTCAGAGTCAGAGTCAGAGTCAGAGTCAGAGTCAGAGTCAGAGTCAGAGTCAGAGTCA
>VNJU01006370.1:0-10590 GCA_008042675.1 Drosophila seguyi | reverse complement strand
ATAAATATATAATTTTATATTTGATGAATTCTTATTTATTTAGTCGAATGGCATATTGGCAAGTATTAAACATATGCTTTGGCAAAGCTAAAATGTTTATATTTGATATTCTGCCTTATGTGGTTCAAATTAAAAGGCATTGCTTTGGTCGTGTATACCCTGGCACACGCCAGACTTTTCGGTCTTTGTTTTTCGGTTTCGTCTTACTTCTGCCCATTCCCTTTGCATTTGAAATTGAAGTGCAGTGTTAAGCTGTTGTTTAAACAAGTGTTCTTGCGGTTTTGCCTAATTGTGCAAATAAATAAATATTAAAATTAGATCAGGTAAGTTCAGTGATTTGTGATATATTTATACTGTTCTAATTGTTAATTGGTTAAACAATTGGATTCTGTTCGCGGCTTAATGTTGTTTTTTAATGTTGTTTTAATTTTTTTAATACAAAGTTTCTCCGCGCTTTAAATAAACATTAGTTGATAACAATTAATGTTAAAAAATGTGCAATTAAACGCATTTAAACAGAATCCAATTGTACAAATGAAAGTGAAAAAAAACGGGACAAGAGCGTGCTGGTTTTTAAACGCCGTTAAAACGGCTACACTGAAACCAATTTTGATTGGTAAAAATAATACAAATATAAAACATACAACAAAAACAAATTGAACAAAATGTAGTGATTATAAATAGTGTTAATTACACATAATAAAAATTATAATATAAATAAAACAAATAAAAATAATAATAACATAAATATTATAAATAAAACAAATGAAAATAATAATATAAATAAATAAATAATAATAATAAATAAATATAATAAATAAAATAATAATGTAAATAAATAAATAAAAATAATAGCAATATAAATAAATAAATGAAAACAATTAATAAAACAAATAAATTAATTAAAAACTAAATAAATGTAATAATATTTCAAATTGTAATTTTATTACTTAATAAATATTCATAAAAAAATACTCTGATTTTAATTTGGTTGGCTTTCAGGAGGTTAAGAGTGCTTTGGAGACCAACAGCAGAGTGTTGGAGTCGACCACAACGGAGGTGTCGAAACTGGCTGCCATGCTAGGAGTGCTTTTGAAGGGGAAAACAATAGAAAAAAGCATGGCAGCCAGTTTCTCCTTCCCGGTCGCGAACGAGAAGGACCTTGCTGCTCTGGAGCTGACGTTGAGCCCGGAGAATACAAGCTCGTGTGTAAGTAAGATATGTATAGTCAAAATGTACATGGAAATTAAATCATTAATTAATAAATTTTGTTTTTCTTTTTGCAGATTTCCGCTGTGAGCGCCCTCTTAAAGAGGAGTTCACTCACCAGATCTATCAAAACGGTCCTGGCAGAGGAGGTATGTTCAACCTTTAATCTGGAGGGACTAAACGGGAAAAAACGGCTTAAGTCGTTTCCTCGCTTCTTCGCCGTTTTAATTGGTATGTTTGAATTTTGAGCATAGTGCAGGCGATTTACTGATTTTTATATATTTTTTTTTACAGAAAGCATTGCTGAGTTAGAAGGCCTGGACCGGTCGCCAGAGAAGGCCCTTACCCACGCCATGTACTGCGTTAAAAATAATCAGTCCAAAAAAAAAAACAAATGAATTAAAATAAATATTAACCATTCCCAGCACAACTGTGATTAATTTCTTATAATTCTTCGGGGTTTCAGCGGCAATTCCCCGGGAGTTTCCACGGGTTTTCCACGGCAATTCCCCGGGAGTTTCCACGGGTTTTCCACGGCAATTCCCCGGGAGTTTCCACGGGTTTTCCACGGCAATTCCCCGGGAGTTTCCACGGGTTTTCCACGGCAATTCCCCGGGAGTTTCCACGGGTTTTCCACGGCAATTCCCCGGGAGTTTCCACGGGTTTTCCACGGCAATTCCCCGGGAGTTTCCACGGGTTTTCCACGGCAATTCCCCGGGAGTTTCCACGGGTTTTCCACGGCAATTCCCCAGGAGTTTCCACGGGTTTTCCACGGCAATTCCCCGGGAGTTTCCACGGGTTTTCCACGGCAATTCCCCGGGAGTTTCCACGGGAATTTCCACGGGATTTCCACGGGATTTCACGTGGAATTTACTTCGAAAATCACCGATTTTTCGAATTCCACGGCACGTCGGACTCTTGTATGGAAAATCCTTACTAGATTTGTATGGAATCTTCCACGGGATTCCACGGGAGTGTCGTGGAATCTCCCCGTGGATTCCACGTGGATTATTCGGGGAATGGTACTGAAGGGAACAATACGCACACACACACACACACACACACAGAGTGCCTTTGGCCTTTGATAGTTCCAACCTGGGAGCGGTAAAAGAGCAAAAAACAGAAAAAACAACAACAAAATTGAGCCAAAAATTGTAATAGAAATTTCTGGGCACTGGCAGCATCATTGCGAAAATATCGACAAGTGATGGAAGTTTGCCCCTTGGACAAAATCGGAAAGCCCAGCGGCCTATGAAGTTGCAGAATTTTCTACCAATTGCCCAACACACCCACACAGTGGATATTTTAAATTGCCAATTCTCGAAATTGAACAAAGTCTAGGCCTTTTGTGGAGTTGTTGAGCAATTTAACTGGCAATTAAATCGACTTGTAATTGAGCAAGAAAATGTTTTTTAGTTTTAATAGACGAAACTGTGCACGTTATAGGGATAATCCAATCAAACAAACAGTAAAGCTGCCATAAATAAAACAGGAATCAAATTTTAATTAAGTGCAAATTAACGAACTCTGCTTTTTTTCCCATCTCTTATTTAATTTTCCCTTATTTTATTCTCTTAAAAAATATGTATTTCTTTCATTGCAGAGTTGGCAACACTGCACACCTTCCTGCCAGTGTTGCCTTACCCCCCCAATGAGCTGGAATAACAAACAAGAAACGGACGGCCAGACATGAGACGTGGACACACTGACACACCGTGACAGATGAAGCGCTTTTGCAAATGGCAACACAATTAATTTGCATTAATAATTGAGTCAACGCCTCAAATTAAAATACATTTCCATGCTGGCATATTCATTGGCTCCGGAGTCGTTTTGAATTTTCATGTGCAAATATTTAAATCAATTATTAGCCCAATGAGCACTGATATCTCCAATGTAATTGTTTACACGGCGTGTGTGTGTGTGTGTTCAGTCATTAGTGGCAGAGTCCCAAAGCGTAAATATACATATATATATTAGTATATTCAAGTATTTTTTATACTAATTACCAGAGTCATAATGTGGCGCCTGGAAGTCTGAACATGTCCGAACATGTCGGCTGCCTTGGTTTCCCTTCCCCCACTCAACTGTCAGTAGTCGTGCTTTTTTGCCTGAATATTATTATTAAAGTTTACATTCTATATACGTATATATGTAGATATATATAGAACTGAAATTAATTTCAATTTGTCGTAAATTATTTGACGCATTCGCCAGGCATGTAATTTATGCAGCATTTAATTGCAAAACTTTAACCGCAAACTAAGCGTAAGGTAAACAAATCATCGAATTTCGATGTAATTTCCATGTCCCATGATCGGGAATGTTTTCTATTTTGTGTGTTTTGTGTTCTGATGTGTGTTTGTAATTATATAAATATATATATAGATGCGTCTAATTGGATCGAACTAACGTAGCCAAAATTTCAATAAAAATATATTCAATAAAATAACGATGGGCTCAAAAGCTTGTTAGTGGGATAACAGTCATGTTTATCATCAGATTTTACTTAAATTCATGGAAAAAGTCCAACCTAATTTTAAGCATTTACATATGTATATTAAAAATTAAGTTTAAATAAATTTATAGTTATGGCTAAATTATAATTTGTGTTCTTAAAATTTTCTGATCTTTCCTAGGGACAGACGGACAAACGAATGGACAGACGGACAGACGGACAGATAGACCGACGGACGGACAGATGGTTGAATTAAAATCCTTTAATTAAGGGAAATGTATCCTCATGACTTTAATTAATTTAAAATACATTTTTATTTGAAAAAAAAAATTAAATTTTAAGACTCTAAAATATATAAAATTTTTAAAGGCACAGAAATTAATTGAAAATATAGTTTTAATTTTAAGAAAATATAATTTAAAGACTATGTTGGCCTTAATATTTAATTGAAAAAAAAAAGATTGGCTTAAGTTAAATTTTTTAATTAAGGAAAATGTAACCTCATGACTTGAATTTATTTAAAATACATTTTTAATTGAATAAAAATTAATTTTTAAGACTCTTAAATGTATAAAATTTCTAAAGGCACAGAAATTAATTGAAAATATATTTTGTAATTTCAAGAAAATATAATATAATATTTAATTGACAAAAATTCCCACTTTAAACTCTGGTTCTAAGACTTCCCCTTTGTTCTCTATTTTAATTTAAATGTCTATTCCTTTAACTTTTAAGTTTCTTAGCTAATTAAATTGCGTGCTGTAATCCACACTTGGAATCTAATGAAATACATCTTATAATTAAGCGGTCACCAGCTCAGGCTCGGCATTATTAGTGGATTTACATTAGGAAGCCATTGTTCTGCAAATGGAAATCCCGGAATCTCGGCCTTTGTTCTGCTCGGCCAACTCGATTAAATCTCTTCGAGTTTCGTACTTGCGTCCAATGTGAAATCCACCTCCGAACCCTGACACTCACAACTCCTATATACATATATTGTTTGCAGATTAAGATGTATATTTAAACCATATATGTTTGTATGTAGGTATAAGCGACAAAAGGCGCTGTGCGTTGGCATTTCTAATGAATATTTGAAGCATTCTGTGGGACCGACGAAGGAGAACCTTTTGAACATCCATCGAAATGCCAAAGGTGAGTGACTCTGGGAGCTGCGGAGGAGTTATGGAAACCGCATTCGTCAAAACCCAAGTAGGGATATACATATATGTACACGAAACTGGCTCAAGGGGGCTCTCCTCCGGGGGCACAATGGTACTTACAGTTGCCACTTGATTGGCGAACTTGCCTTTGATGTCAATTCCACCTCAATCTCATTGGGAGTCGTCAAATCCTTTTGGAATTTAATTGAATTAATTTTGTATCGGAAATGGAGATTAGTACGAACCAAAACCAAAATAATGGTAAGGCCTTTAGAAAGCTATATCTTTTACATCTAGAAAACTTATAACCTTTTTTTTTACAACTATGAAAGTTGTTTTCAAATTTTATTAAAATTGAAATTCAAATAATAGAATTTAATATTATTTAAAAATTTAAAAAGCACACCAGCTGTAGTTAGTTGAAGTATTTATAATAAATATTGAATATTATTCAAAATATAATAATAAATATTGAATATTATTCAAAGCTCGAAAAGTCACTTGGAGAAATTTTAATTTTCTTTTAGCAATTCTTTAAATATAAATCATATTTTCGGAATTAACACTGGAAAATTCCATTTAAAAATTATTGATATTATGATTCTTATAGTAATATTCTTTAAAAGTGGAGATTTTATAAAACTTTCACTTCGAAATTGTAAAAAAATTGGGAAAATAGTCTAAAAAATTGTATTCTTACTTAAATTAATTTGAATATATAATATTATAAAAAAATCTAAAAAAGCTGACCAGCTTAAGTAACTTGAAGAAGTGGAAAGGCAGTCAGTGACTGACATCCTGGCTAGGTCTTGAGCAGGAAGCACTGACTGCGACGCAACAAGAAGGTGTGGAACCGGAAACGGAGCTTAGCTCTAATTGGAGGTTACCAGGATGGCACCTCACCACTTAAACCTACCCTTCCCACATGTTATTATTATTTATTATTCAGAATTATATATTCAATGTACTGAAGTGTTCAAAAATACCATTTATATTTTCAAAAAAAATATATAAGACCAATTTATTCAGTAAATTATTACTTGGGAATTATAAGACATGAAAGAAATGTAATATAAATACGTACTTGGGAATTATAAGCCACTGAATATTATACTGAACTTATACTAAATATTATATAATTTTATTTTTATCCCAAAATCTTTTATTCTTTAAAATTCTAAATAAATATATATTTTTTTTGCCAGTATATATAACTCGTGTGGACATTCCAGCGAGTCAGCTCCGCGGGGGCTAAATATTTTAGCAAGCTTCGTTGTGGGCTTGCAGGTGTCTGCAATTACCCGAAATTCAATTAAGTAATTATGAGGTTAGCTGGTCAGCTGGTCAGCTGGTTTCATGACAATTTAATGGGCCCCCGTCGTGGGTTACCCCAAATATATATAAAAGGACATGGGCGATGTGGTATCGGCGATTATACCGGCGCCATGTTGTTTCGCAAGCGGAAGCAGCCGCAGCAGCAGCAGGATGAGAACACGCTGCGCACCTTCGAGGACCTCACCCGATTCCCGATGACGTTCTACAAGACCATCGGCGAGGATCTGTATTCGGAGCGGGACCCGAACCTAATTCGCAGATATCTGCTGCGCTTCTATCTGGTCCTGGGTTTCCTCAACTTCAATGCCTATGTGGTGGGTGAAATCGCCTACTTTATAGTGCACATCACCTCGACAACGACCCTGCTGGAGGCCACGGCCGTGGCTCCATGCATTGGCTTCAGTTTCATGGCGGACTTCAAGCAATTCGGGTTGACGGTGAACCGGATGCGATTGGTGAAGCTGCTGGATGACCTGAAGGAGATATTCCCCATGGAGGTGGAGTCGCAGCGCGTCTACCATGTGGCCTACTATCACAAGCACATGAATCGCGTGATGACGCTCTTCACCATCCTCTGCATGACGTACACCTCCTCGTTCAGCTTCTATCCGGCCATTAAGTCCACCATCAAGTATTATTTGATGGGCTCGGAGATCTTTGAGCGGAACTATGGCTTTCACATACTGTTCCCCTATGACGCCGAAACGGATCTGACGGTCTATTGGTTCTCGTACTGGGGCCTGGCCCATTGTGCCTATGTGGCAGGTGTCTCCTATGTCTGCGTGGATCTCCTGCTGATCACGACCATCACCCAGCTGACGATGCACTTCAATTATTTGGCGGACAATCTGGAGGCCTACGATGGGGGCGAGCACACGGATGAGGAGAATATCAAGTATCTGCATGACCTGGTTGTGTATCATTCTAGGTGTTTGGAGTAGGTATCAACTGGAAAATCGAATTTAATCTAATCGAAAGTTTTCAAAACGTTTTCAAATTGCACAGAAAAGTATGCAATAGAATATGAGCTCTGAAAAAGGCAGAGAGAATATTTTATTGCATACTTTTGAACAGTTTTATAATTTAAATGATTTAAAAAAATATTGTAAATTATGATTTAAGACCTCTGTGTTTTTTAAATTTAAAAAATTATACTTTATTTTACCCTTTAAATTAAAAAAAAAAAACCCTCGATTTTATATATAATTTTTAAATTAGCTTTAAAAGACCCCTTTGAGTTTTTAAATTGTAAAATACACCTATTCTATTTTTCCAAGATCTTGGAGTAAATTCTAGATAAAAAGCCTTATCAAGTGTTTTAAAATCTATTAAAACTTACACTTAAAAGTATGCCATAAAATATAAACCTAAAATAATAAAATATTTTTGTGCAGACTATAAAACTTTTTTCGCTTTTAATTTCAAAAATTTTAATGAAAACTATGTTTGTTTATTTTATTGTTATATTTTTTATAAATAAAATCCTATTAATATATTTTTTTTAATTTTAATCCCAAGCTTTTGTAAGTTACTTGTACTTTTTCATACCTTTCCTATAAATTTATTATTTCTGTTTATTTAATTTTGGTCCCCCTTTTTCTTCTTTTCTATGCTTTCTCCTTAACCCTATAAATATTACTCTATATTTCGCAGTCTCAGCGAGGAAGTGAACAATATCTTCAGCTTTCTAATTCTCTGGAACTTTATTGCCGCCTCTCTGGTCATTTGCTTTGCTGGCTTTCAGATCACAGCCTCCAATGTGGAGGACATTGTGCTGTATTTCATATTCTTTTCAGCGTCGCTGGTGCAAGTGTTTGTGGTGTGCTATTACGGCGATGAAATGATCTCATCGGTGGGTATTTATTAAACTTTTGGATATTTAATATATAATTTTTTTGCAATATTAACACTTTATCAGAGCTCTCGTATAGGCCATGCCGCCTTCAATCAGAACTGGTTGCCCTGCAGCAGCGGTTATAAGCGAATTCTGAAGTACATTATAATGCGAAGTCAGAAGCCGGCCTCTATTAGACCTCCCACCTTTCCGCCCATTTCGTTTAACACTTTTATGAAGGTGATCAGCATGTCGTATCAGTTTTTTGCTCTCCTACGAACCACATACTATGGTTAGGGGGAAGGCTTAAAAATACTATCGCAAATTACTAGGCGTTTTTAGACCCCCAAAAAAGTGTTAAAATTAAGGCTAACATTTTTTTTTGTTAAAAAAAATTGAATTAAGTGTTTTGAAAACAATTAAAATTAAAACCAAAAGTATGCCACGAAATACTAACTTCGAAATTAGAAATGAAACATTTTTTGTAGCATACTTTTAAACATTTCTAATAATTAAAGCCTTAAAAGTAATCTTATTCTTAATTTACGCCTGAAGAATACCTTAGCAAAAGACACCTTTTTAAGGGGTTAAAAAATCCTTATACAAAAATATAAAAATATTAAATTAATATATTCTTACTATATTATATACTTAAAAACTAGAAACACATCCGTTGGCCTTTGTTTTAAGTGAACTAAGTATTTAAATAAATATATAATTGCAGCTGAAGCAAACCAAGCTGTTAGAATTTATTGTTTAATTCAAGAGATATTTTGCTTTATTAATTAGTAGCTTTGTAAACCTTTAATCTGTCTCTCGTTCTCTCTTATTATCGTAATTAAAACCTCACTTGTTTTCCGACAAACAATAGCAATTAAACAAATAAATGCACACAAGCATCTCCTGCCTTTATCTTTTACAAATTAAGCTAATTAGTTACTGAAATAATATTGAAACATTCATTTGCAGTCCTTGCAGTAAACCCAAAGCCCAGTCATTAAAGGCAAAAAGCATCAACATCTCTGGCAAATAAAGGTAATTATTGACAAGGCCCGGACAGAGTTACTTAATTACAGAAATATTTGTGTGCATTTTATTTTTATTTTTAGCTTAACAAATAATTATTCTGAAGCTCGCTGGTTAAGAGAAATATTTCTATTTGCCGAGGCAAGCGTATCTATAACTATTTTAATTGGGGCAGTCTTTGTGCTTTAAAAATAATACTTTTTAATCCCAGATTGTGAAAATTGAAGCCGTCTTAAGCTCCATATACATTTTTCCCCCTCTTTATTTCACAAAATTTGCATTTTAAAGAGTTGAGAGGCTGAAACCGAGAAACCGAAACTGAATTGCAAGGGAGCTTAATGTACAGATATTCAGGATTTGCATGTGCCTGCACCTGAGGCGGCAGCTGTCAGTTTGTTGCTGTAATTTTTAATTGCATATCAGCAATTTATAAATATTTACATCCACCTGGACACACACACACGGACGCACACACACACACACACCCTGTCTCTCTGTCCAAATAAATCAATAAATGTCAAAAGCAATCAAAGCCCATAAAATGTGTGATTGCCTGCCGCCGCCACCAGCACCACCTTCACATCCTCTCTTCTTTGGCTTTAAAGTGAGTGTGATAATGATGATGACCAACAGTTTTATTTACGTTTGATGGCCTGGCTCATGGGTCGTATACTTGATGGCCTGGCCCACAGCGCACCCACATATCCTTAGCTAATGGGGCTTCAAAAAAGTCTGTTCATGGCTTTGAAAGGGTTTTGTGCAATGAAAATGAAATTATTAAAGTTAATAATTAGCAGGAAGTGTGCAGAAAATATTAAAAAAAATCCAAGGAGCACATAAAATATATAAAAAATATATATACACAATAGTCCAAGGAATAACAGGAGGACTTAAAAGGATCTTTAATATATAATATAATAAATTATGATATACAAATAAATACATAGACGGACAGACGGACAGACGGACAGGCGGACAGGCGGACAGACAGACAGACGGACAGACGGACAGACGGACAGACGGACAGACGGACAGACGGACAGACGGACTGTTGGAAACTACAAAAGTTACAATGATATGTATACCAGAATACCAGAATACGATTACACTAAATATCGAAACTGGTTCTTTTAATAGTTCAAGGAGTTCTTATTTTTAGTTCGCTCCACACTAATGAGTTGGTCGTGATCATTCAAGGAGTGCAGTGCGTTAAAAAGCAATCTTGAAATATATATAAAACCCAAGTGTATTTATTGAACCGTGCTTTACTATTCTGGTAATGTATTACAATACATTATATATATGACATTACTTTTAGTCATATTTTCCAACAGGTTATGGGCCCAGGCACGGCTGTAACTGTTGCGAAATAAATACATAGAAGCTGCTTGAATTTCACAATACATAAGTACATAGACGCCGGTTGAATTTCACATCACATAGAAGCTGCTTGAATTTCACAATACATAAGTACATAGACGCCGCTTGAATTTCACAACACATAGAAGCCGTTAGAATTTCACAAGACATAAGTACATAGACGCCGGTTGAATTTCACATCACATAGA
>VNJU01006369.1:0-10154 GCA_008042675.1 Drosophila seguyi | reverse complement strand
CCGCAATCACTGTTAAGACCTCTGCTGGGATGTTGTCGGGCCCTGGGGCTTTCCTCCTTTTTAGGGTTTTTGCCGCTCTCTGTAGTTCATCCACTGTGAAAAGCTCGATTTGTTCTTCTGCTATTGGTGGGGGAATTCTTGAAAAGCTGTTTGTGTGATCGGGGAATAGTGATTTGACTATGTGGTCCATTTGTCCTTCCTCCAGCTCCAGCTTGTACTTCTTGATCTAAGCTTCTTCATCACAATTTCGTACACCATCTCCCATGGGTCAGCATTGACGTCGTTGCAAAGGCGTTTCCATTTCTCAGTTTTACTTCTCCTAATGGCAATATTTAAGTCCTTCTTGGACTTCTTAAATTGATTTTCCTGTTCTGTAAACTCCCCTCTCCGTCTAGCTCTGGTAAGGCGGCGTCTGTTTTTGATGCATGCTTCTCTAAGAGCTTTTATTTCTTCCGTCCACCAATACACTTCTTGGCCTTGTCTTCGGGGATTGCCCATTTTTGGCATCGCAGCGTTGTCATGTCATGGTTAACTATGTTTCCACCGTTCTGCCGGTTTTGTTTTGCGTCTATCTCTTGTATCAGCCGTGCTTTGTCCAACCGATTAACATTCCATCCTTTTCTCTTTGGCGCTACGGTAATAACTGCATTTTCTGTTATGTTAAACGTTATGTAATTATGGTCACTTCCGTTGTAGGTGTCAAGGACCTTCCAATCGGTAATTTTCTGAGCGCAGTTTTCTGACACTAGGGTTATGTCGGGTATTGTGCCTACGTTTCCTAATCGGTTGAATGTTGCTGTTGACCCTACATTTGCAGTAAGCATTCCGATTCTTGCTGACATATTGAGAACTCTACGGCCTCGAGAGTCAGTTGATGGCATACCCCATTCTTGAGCTCTTGAGTTAAAGTCACCTGCCTTCAATACAGTCAAGTTTTGTCTGGAAAGTGTGAACGTCATCACTTGGGGTCAGATAGCAGCTGAATATCGTCCAGTTTCTGATTTGTGCTAGAACATGGCATATTCCTCTTTTGTCGTTTCTGTGTGAAACCCTGGTAGGGTCCGGAATCCATATTGCCGCCGTCTTTGTGTCGTCTTCTAGCCAAACGCCTTCCTCCCGTCTCTTATATTGTTCGCTAATGATAACCACGTCGATTTGATTTTCAAGCACTATTTGGTGCAGCAGGTCATTTGCCGTTCTGCTCCTATGCATATTAGCTTGAAGAGTCTTCATGTCTTTCCTTTTCTAGCCACGCTAGAGCATTTCGCTGTCCCAGGGAGATGACCAACGTCGCTCCTCTTCTCTGATGTGCAGATACAACATCTTGGAGCCTTTGTACAGGTCTTAATTTTATGTCCGCTTTCACCACATCTGATGCAGAGGTCTGTCCTATCCGGTCCGTTGCAGTCATTTTGCAGATGTCCAACCCCGAAACACCTAAAGCATCTCTTCATGTAGAGACACCGCTTAACCCGGCAGCGGGTCCACCCTATTTTTATCCTTTGCTCCGTCAGTATTTTCGATGCGTCCTTCATAGGTAGTGTAACAAAAGCTCGCCTTTGTTCTGACCTATTTACTCCTGTCAGGTGTATTATAACTTCTTGGCTTGTGTCGCCTAGTCCTTGCTTCCTCTGGTAAGTTCCAGAAGCATATCGCCTGACTTCGTTTTTCTAATAATAACAATAATAGTAATAATAATAATAATAATAATAATAATAATAATGATAATAATAATAATAATAATAATAATAATAATAATAATAATAATAATAATAATAATAATAATAATAATAATAATAATAATAATAAGTTGTATTGGTGGAAAGATTATTCCAGTTCTGGCCATACGATGGTCCCGCAAATAAGAAATTAACAAGAAAGGAAGCTAACTTCGGCATTCCGAAGTTTAAATACCCTTGCAGCAATTAGAAAAAGTAGAAGAAAAATGTTCTGACTTTTTTGCTTTTTAGGGTACTGTCATAAATTAAATGTTGGCAGCGCAGAATGTTGCTGGCGAAAAATTTTTGCAAGCAACAAAGCCAAATAGATATATGTATTCTGGCAGCTATATGATATATTCGTCCGATATTAATAAAATTAAAATCGAAATTTTATGAAAATATGTCGAAAATTTTCTTAGTTAGATTTTTTTCTCAACATTTTCCGATCGGTCCTATGACAGCTATATGATATATTTGTCCGATTTTGATAAAATTAAAACCGAAATTCTAAAATTATACCAAATGGTCAGATCTAAAATTTTATGCAAATATCTTAAAAATTGGCAGTTATAATTTTTTTCATTAAAATTTACCTATCGTTCCAATGGCAGCTATATGATATAGTCGTCCGATCCGGCCGGTTCCGACTTATATAGTAGTGAGAGCATATAGAAGACTATGTGCAAAGTTTCATTCAGATAGCTTCAAAACTGAGGGACTAGTTTGCGTAGAAACGGACGGACGGACAGACGGACATGGCCAGATCGACTCGGCTGTTGATGCTGATCAAGAATTTATATACTTTATAGGGTCGGAAGTGTCTCCTTCACTGCGTTGCAAACTTCTGACTAAAATTATAATACCCTGCAAGGGTATAAAAACAGCGAATTAATTTTTTTTTCAATAGACTTTTTGACTTTCCTATGGCAGCTATATGATATAGTTGTTCGATTCAATCGCCAAGTCTCAAAAGTTGCGAACGGACTTAATATAAATATTTATTCCTATGGAAGCTGTATGCTATAGCTGTACGACCCGGCCCGTTCCGACTTAGATGGTAGTGAGAGCATATCGACGACTATCTGCCAAGTTTCATTCAGATGGGTTAAAAACTGAGGGACAAGTTTGCGTAGAAACGGACGGACGGACAGACGATCATGTCTAGATCAACTCGGCTGTTGATGCTGATCAAGAATATGTATACTTTATAGGGTCGGAAATGTCTCCTTCAGTACGTTGCAAACTTCTGACAAAAGTTATAATACCCTGCAGGAGTATTAAAAAAAAAAAAAAAAAGTAATATTAATTCTAACTGGGATTCGATACACCGCACCTCGGATTGGTAGTCTGATGTCTTAACCACTAGGCTAAACGGCAAGCAGGCGACCGAGCGACCAGATTCGAAGTAGAATCGTGAATTGCGGGTTCTACCGCTGGAACCCGCCATAGAACAGATTTTTTTTTGTATGAGATGTCCTTTCAATATATTCATACTCCTTGATATTGCGTTATATATTTTTAAAACCATACTCACCCTGGGATTGAACCTGGGTCTCAGTGTTTAACGCATGCGTATTGATCTGCGTGGGCTATATTCACATACATGCATAATGCGACTGTAAGGGACAAAAGGTTGCATCCCATTAGGACATTTTTAATTTGGTCGGTTTGATATTTGACTTTGCCGTAGCAGACCGATCGGGACGCATGGCCAATAGGTTAGGCATTCGTCTAGGATACAGCGGCCGTGTGTTGAAACCCCGTTGTCAACAAGTTTTTTCTTAATTGGTTTTCATCTTTTAAAGTTTTACAGCATTATAAAATATATTCTTTTGTTTTATACTTCGATCAAAAAATTATTTTGCAGGGACCTATGAAATTTCAGTACAGTATAACCATTGTAAATTGAATATGTTAAATTAACAAATTAATGAATATTTAATTTATTGGTTGTTTTTTATAAAGATTGATAAACTCATTTGAAAGTAATCCATGTATTGCAAAATGTATTAACATGGTTTTATTTATGATTTCTTTTTTTATTAATTTTAAATAAAAGGGCCTTTTAGTCTAAAGAAGAAGGAAAACTTCTGACAATATAATTTTAGGTTTCTATTTATATAGTTACGAATTTTTTCAAAACAGATTTTTTTTTATTTTTATATTTAAAATATAGAGGATCTGAGGAATACGACATATAAAGGGTTTTGTGAAATGCGCACTTCTTCATGGGTAAACGAAGCCCGAAAGATAGCCGCCTCCATATGTTCCGACAATTTTTCCTATCTTTAAACGCATTTTCCCGAAAATCTAATCTTTTGTAACTTTCTGGTATCACTTCTAACAGTTATTTTCATGGAATAAACCGAATCCCAAATCATTATCAAACAATTCTCTAATGCTTCTCCGAGTACGATTTGTAAAAAAAAAATTGTTTAATTTTTAAACCCTCCAACAGGTGAAAAAAATTTTTAAAAATTGAACTTTTTACAAAAAAATTTATAATAATTAATAAAAAAAACAAAATCGTAAATAAAATTAATTTTTCTCACTTTAAACAAGTTGAAGAGTAGTTATGATACCAGAAAAATTACCCCTAAAATTTGGACGACCCCAATTTGATCCCATATAAACGGATGAAACACTATACATACTTAAAATTTCCCACAGTGTTAAGCTTAAAGATGTACAAAAGTAAAAAAAAAAAAAATTATCTCATTATCTTATATAGTTTTCTCACAAATAATTTCTGAAAATTAGCAAAAATTTCGGCCTTGTAACTAGAAGACCCCTTAATAGGACAATATTCTTTAGAATAATTTCGATTATCGGTTTCATTCAATTTCTATCGTTTAAAAAGAAACACATAATACGCTAATTAAAGAGAATTAATTGCAGTGCACTTCGTATTAAAAAAAAATATAAAAAAAGGGAGACTTTTTAGCAAAAAGCACAGAATTTTATCGTTAACAAAGCAGCGTTCAGGTACAGGTACCCAAATATCCTGCTTCTCGCTTTGCTGAGCTGGATCATACGAAAAGCCATCCCCGTTCGACATAGATTTCTAGGCAGAATCGTTCATCGAGTGGAGCAAAGTCCGACTGGGTAAGGGCCATATTGGTTTAGGCGTGGGCCTCGTAAGGGCCGTCTGGTTTAACCTAACCTAACCAAACCTACATCGATCCAAATATCCAAAATTAAAAAACATTTCCTATTGCATTTTACTGACATTTTTTTAGTTAAATTATTTTTCAAAATAGCATTACGCACAATCTTCTCATAAAGCAATACTTTTTAATGGGAAACGAGGACAGCCCTAAGCTGATTTAAGCTCTGCATCTATATTAGGTGTCTTGCGCATCTCGGCGCTACGAGGAATGCACTACGTGGACAAAAATACTTTTATATATAAAATTAAATTAAAATAAAAACTTTAAGCTATATGACGTTTTATATCAGTAATCCTTGCGACCCCTGGAATGTCAGTAATTTGTTCTGCGAAGTATCTTAAACAAAAGCAAACTGGGCGTTTTTAGTCAATTTTAACTTCTATAGTCTAATGCTGTCCCTGTCTTATAGTCGCTAATAATAACAATATCCAGGTGTAGGAAATATATTTATCAGGGGTGCCACAGAAACCACTTCCGCTTCAAAAACACTGAAAAACAATTCCTAGGTGCCACAGCACTTCCAGATCGGGAGATTCAAAATTTCGAAGTCGGGTTCAGTCGTCAGTCGACAGCCAGCGACTGGAGCTGCCGAGCAACTTTTACTTATTTTCGCGACAACATTTTTTATTTATTTTTAAATAAAAGTAAAAAAAAAAACTAAATTAATTAACAAAATAGGTTAAATAACATTATTTAAAGATTAAATTAACCCAAAACCTACCATTTTAGAAAAATTTAAATAAAATATTTGCTATTCAAATACATGCGTGATTCTATCTGGCAACATGGCAGCTCTGCCGCCAATTTCGAATGCTTTGTGGAAAAACTAAAAACGCAAAACATTTTCGATGTTGTGTGGTACCTAGGAGTTGGTTTAGCGGAAATGCCTTTTTGTGGAAATGAAAACACCAGTGTTTTGCATTGCACCACTGTATATTAGCTGTAGGGTTTCTGACAAGATCTTCGATTGAGAGATTAAATCAAATTTATATTCTCTAAAAAAAGAGAAAAATAATGGGGAGCAATAACGATGTTTATTTTTGACGTTCGGTTCTCGAATATTAAAAATTGGAAATAGAAGTTTATTTTAATAAAGGAAATATAAGACATACAAAATTGCAACTTTCTTGAACACATGTGGACGTATAACTTGTTTACTCACTTATGTATTTCTGGAGAGTCATAAGACAGTAGTCGTACCAATGGTGGTATTCCGCCGAGCGATCTTGTACGTTGCTTATTCGGGTCATCCATATAACATAAATGTTGTAAATATGCTGCTGCATTTGCCTTAATAGCATTGTTTGGATTACTTAAAAAGCTTATTACTTCCGAAAGATTGGGATCACGCCACCTCATTGGGGAACAAAGATCATTTTCTGATCCCCCAACGTAGTCCTCTTTTTCTCCCAATGTTTGAGGTGCAGTATTTAATGCAGTCATGGCAAACTGTGGCAATTTAAATTCTGAAAGTGCGCCTTCGAAAGTTCGACACTGGACATCCGCAACTGCTTCGGACCCATTAAGGCTATCATCATAAGGTCTTCCAGGAAATGGTATCTTGTTTGCGCTTGTGCTTTGAATTCCTGTATAATTAGTTTCCGAAGTATAACAGTATGGTACAACGGATTCATCTGTGTATTGAGACTCTAAACCACAAGATATACCACCAAGGCTGTATTCTGGCGTTTCTTCGAACTGAGCAGCTTTTACATATCTTACTTTTGAAGTCAGTGCTTGATCTTCATTTCCGGGAATGGTAACGTCTGACAAATTCGATTCTATTTTGTTTTGGGGCCCGAGCACTGAACAATGGGGGGATATATGCGAAATCGCGCCCATCCCAGACTGTTTCGTAATATATATAGGTGTGTTTGTATATCCCGATGCCGTAAATTGTTCAAAGTTTTGAAAAGAAGCATACTGTGTTTGTATATTTCCTGATTCGGGGACCAAACTTGGATCCATATTCATCTTATGTTCAGGATTCATAATAAATCTATTAAGTAAAAAATAAAAGATGTAATACGAGGTTAATATGTATTCCTGTACATTGTAGTTTAATGTTAGGTTTAGCAAAAAGAAGATATAATATAATAATTAATAATATAATATATAATATAATTAATAATATAATATAATATAATAATATAATATATACAAATGAAAGTAAAGGAAAAGATTACGAGAAAAAAACTACAGGCGTGCTGCATTATTTTTTGCTTACATGCTAACTAAGTGGGTTAGGATTATAGTTTTTATACCCTTGCAGGGTATTATTATTTTAGTCAGAAGTTTGCAACGCAGTGAAGGAGACAGCATCAACAGCCGAGTCGATCTAGCCATGTCTTCCATTCACTCTCACTACCATATAAGTCGGAACGGGCCGGCCTTGACAGTTCCTAATACATATTCTGTTAGAAAATAATAAAATAATAATAAAATGTTTAAAGTCGGAATGTTTTCCACTAAGTTTGGGTAGATTCATTTTTGGCAAACAAGAGGAATGACGATAACTACTGATGTCTACTGATGTTGAATAAGTCTCTGAGACTTGACTCGACTCATTGCGGACCCATATAACGCTTTTGTGATTATGCACATATCCTCAACTGACGCTCGTAAATAATTAACTGAGTTTAGCACATCGATGTCCATCAATTTTTCGCAATATGTTTCGAGAATTTGCATTTGGTATTCGGTATAGCCAATATTAATTTAGCATTAGTCTTTGCCGATACTTCCTTCTCCATTTTTAAGTAAATTTGAATAAATTCGTTTAAATTCGTTACACAAGCGTTAGATAAATCTCACTCGTAAATGCTTGCGTAATTTTTATTCGATGGCCAAATATAAAAAAAGGATGGATTAAATTCAAATTTAAACAATCAATTTTATTGGGATATATAAAGGTTGACTGTGCAGAACAACTACCGACATGCACATGTATATGGTCGTATGTATATGTACCGTTAATGGTTAAAGCCAAAGCCGAAAAATTCACAAAATTAGAATTTTATTTTGACACATAAAATGTCCGAAATATTTAAGTGGATCCCGTACGAGTAAAATATGCCCAAAAACACTGCCGAAAAATAAAAAAATTTAATAAAATTTTCAAAAGCTGTTCAAAAGCTTTAATGTCCACGCAAATGCAAATATATAACCATATGTGAGCAGGGCTTAAATTCAGTACAGAGTTTTACAGGAACTTTCCACTATGTAAAGTTTGAGAGCCACTGCCGCAGTATATATTTGCTGAAAGTAACCGATGTGCTGTTTATATATGGTTTGGCCACTGCCACCGTGTATATAGCAGAAAAATAACTGCTCTGCGACTGTACAAAAGAGAATCGAAATTGGAGGCAAACCATATATATATATAAAAATCCGACCACCTCCAAATAAATATTAAAATAAAAAGTGAACCGCCTTTGACAAAACTTATGATATTAAATTTTGCAAAAATTTTTAATTTTGTATGTGCTTTATATACATACGGTGTACATACGGTGTTCCAGAGTTCATTGCGCGGGCGCAGCCAGCAGCTTCGACATCAATTTTGCCACTGTCTCTCGCCGAGCAGCTTCCGAACATTACAGCGCGACGAAGTGGAAAGCTTATCAGTTGCGCTCAAGCTAGCGCATAGCCGAGTGGGTTTAGATTCACCTGATAAGCTTTTTACAAGTTGTTTATATTTGCTTCATATTTCATTTTACACAATAACTAAACTTATTAAATAATAAAATAATAATAATAAAACAACTGGCGTTCGCGAAAAGTTTTTCGATCCTCAAGGATTTCGAAACACGTGTTCACATTCTCTAGGTTCATACAGAAACTTCCGGATATTGGCCTATGCGCAGCCCCGTGAAGGCCACCCGACTTAACCTAACCTAACCTAATATAGGGATAGGCCCGAGTCAGAACCGGTACATTTATATTTAATGTACAGCCTAGATATTATGTTCTTAAGGCGATTTAGGTCGAGGCCAATTCAAAGTTTACGGATAGTTTAACGGAACATATTCAGTAAAAAATGAATTCATGGCACTGTAAAAAGTATACACGGCTTCAGCCATGTCAGTGCACATGCAGCCCTACCTGCCGCCACACGGAACCTTCGAGAATCTCAGCAGTCAGCGATAAGCCAGGCGACAGCTGCAGCAGTAGCTACGCAAGTTTACCCACCCTACCGCCCAGCGGCTATTCCAAAATCCCCAACCGGACGACTATATAGCCGAGCGCACGGCTATACGGGGGTTGCAATTTTAAGAGCCGCAGCTACCGACGCGCTCCACCCGGGCAGCCAGTGCTGCGGCCATTGGAGTCACGCCTCAGTCCCGCCAACATCGATCCACTGCGAGGCTAAACAAGACGACCATCGACGTCATTACCCCGGCTGGGAACTCGTTCCAACAGCAGTTCAGTGCCATAAATCTGTCTGCCAGCACATCAGTATCCACCTACTCCATGTTCAAGTCGACGTTGGACACCAATAATCGTCAGCGGCCAGCAAGGATGCCAAACGCAAAAACTGCTGGAGCTAGACCCCCAACAAGCAGTAGTCTGCCACGCTGGTCAGGGAGAAGGTGGCTAGTCAATATGCGAAACTTGGAGCAAAGCTTAAGCTAGCTCAGGACTATCTCAACCTGTCGCATCTTTGTTCCAACGAAACCAATTTCTAGAAGGTATTCTAAGGATAAGCTGTGCCAAATCCTTTATGAAAGACTTCAGGACTTGCAGCTATTCATGAAGTTTGAACACATACCGAAGCGGCGAGAGTACTAAAGGTGCAGAAAACATCGTAGAAACATCGATACATCAATGTTTAGAATAATTTTAAAAACATCGATGTTTTTTTTTACTATTGATGTTTTGGTGTCACTTTTCAAAACAAAAGAAGCTGGACTTTGACTCTTTGGGTGTCAGTTTTAAAGAGGTAGCCACAATGATAGACCCAAGGTTCAAAAAACATGGTTTTCAGATACTTTAGATACTTATATTACCACGCTAAAACTGAAGTTGAAAACCTATGCAAGTACAACGCGATCAGACGCGATCATTCTTCTACGAAAGAATACCGAAACCTCTAGAGCCTGAAGCGTCCGATTTATTAAACTTTTTGGATGGTATATTTATATAATAAGCTTTCTCTCTTCCAAGTGAACGGACGTGTTTTTTTCTTGCGCTCTCGATTTGTGTAATTTTTTGATAAAAACAACCGGTGTTTTATTCTAATTCTTTGATTTTGTGATTAATA